>CM021109.1:304159529-304205033 GCA_007115665.2 Sequoiadendron giganteum
TAACTCATAATGACTATTAATCAACATCTAACCATTCTTAATATTGATAATAAGTGACAAATAAATTATACACACTGACAAATATTAAATGAACCAACAGAGATTAACACAATTATAAAGATGAATTATACAGATAAGAATCTGGTAATTAACACAATAATGATATTAATTGAATAACTGTGAAATCAAAATATACATTAACACACACATAAATCTAATGTAAAGATCACCAGCAACCGAGGAAGTGGGCCCTGCCTTCACTGGTTATTGAGTGATGAAAACTCACAAACACATAATTACTCCACACTAGCTATCATTCATTCGAATTGTAGTAACAAAATATAAATGCAGATTTTAATCACCAAAGTCTGATTTCTATTATGTAAATATCTATTCTAGTTTTCAACATACACACATATATACCAATCATACTATTAGAAAATAGATAAGTTTGTTTATTCATTCGGCCTATCGACCACTCACAAACTAGAGTTTATAAAACGACAAAGGCCGTAGGCTACTTATAACGTTAAAACAAAACATCTTAAACAAAAATGATCGGTCACTAAAAAAGTCTTGCTAATTTCATTCCACCGATCTCTCGAGGTTCTCATGCTTGTAGCAGCTTCAACTTCCTTTCGATCTATCTCTTGCCATTTGGACACGAAAAAATCGGAATTATCATGACTTTCAGTAATCATTAATCCCAATTTATTTTCCTTATTTTATTAAATATTAAGGTTCCTTCAGAAAATGGTGACATGAATATGGACAAAGACAGAGATAAAAAGGAAATTATAAGGTAAAAATAATGGAATATTATACACTCATCATTTCCCCTAGCTGGACATTTTGCATGTCCTCATGCAAAGGTTATGAACCCGATAGAGCTGTGAGTTTTTGTAAAGTGCCTTTGAACTCATCGATCCATTGCTGTTGCATTTCCTGAACCTTCTATTTGTGTTCCTGAATAGATATCTGAGAAGTTGTTATTCGATTAAGTTCAAATTTGAGTTCACCTATCTCTTTTTCTTGGGAATTGACAGTGGAATGAGCTTCTTGTAACAACCCATGTAAGGTTTGGGTTTTTGTCTGTACTTTAGTCAATTTAGCTTTCAACTTCTGAAATTCTTTTTCTATCACACTTGGAGTACCTTCCTCCTCAGATTCCTCTTCGACTCTAGGGATTTCAGTCTGAAAACTTGCATTCACATCACCAATCAATTCATCTATCTTCTCATCCTCATGTGGGTCAGAAGAAGCTGGTGCATCATGCTCTGGATTCTCTTGTTCTACTTCATGGATAATGTCCTCTATTAAGATATGTATATGAGGATTATTGTCAACATTTTCCATTGGTTCCTCTAGAACCTGTGCTTCTATCTTTGGAGTCACTACTTTTTCAGTTTCCTGTTCCTGATTCATTTCTAGTGGCGTCATAACCCTAGCATCCTTTGTTTGCTCTGGTTGATTTTTGGTTGGCTCATTTTGTGGGTCAATACTAGGTGAATCTTCTGGAGACTCACCAACTTGTTCTCTAGATTCTTGTTCTTTTTCCTTCCGGCATTTTCCCCTACTGAAATCTCTGTGGAATTTCCCTCGTTTCCCTGTTACTTCATAAAAGACTTCTATTTCCTTAGAACCCAACATACTACCAGTTACCTGGGCCAAGTTATCTAATTTGGTTGAAACATCCAAATTTTGTTTTCCCTTCCTGTCACCAGATTGACTAGTGGGTGGTAGTTCTAAGGATTTCTTTTTCTCACGACCCGTCTCATTTGGAGGCGAGATTTTTGGCTTGTTGGATTTTGATGCATCTCGCCTTGTCCAGGTTGTTCTTCTTCTAGGTTTTGGGGTTTGTACAAAGGATTCACCAATTCTTCCCTTATTTTTATTTTCACTATCCTTCTTAGGTGTCTCATCAGAGACAAACTCTTCATCCAAAGAATTGTCTTCAGAGGAACCCTCTGTGGAAGATTCCTCTTCCTTAGAGGGTCCAGTATCCTCATCGTCCTAAGAATGGAAAAATGAGTCCCAATCACTAGGAGGAGACAATAAATTCAATTCTCAGACTACCAAAAGTTTTATCAAACCATGGTGGGACAGACAATGGGGTTTACCACTTCTCACCATTTTAGACATTCATTGTAGGGCCCAATATAGAAAATATGGAATATTAATCAACAACCCTTGCCGCAAATGCAACATTAATTTGAAATGCTGGGAAAAAACATATTGAAACCTTCCTTCACAAGTGATATAATGAATAATGTACTTGGCGACTTCCCTCCAATGTCCTAGTAAAGATTGTAATTTGGTACCCTGCCCAGAAACCATTTCCATAGATTCACCCCTCTACAAGAATTTCTTTCATGTTGGCTGTAACTCTATAGATTGCTTGGATTTATTGGGAAAATATTGTTCTCCATTTAGTGGAAGTCCAAAAACTTCAGCAATGGTTTCCATGGTAGCCATAATATCTAGCCCTTGAACAATAGCCTTTTGGTTGCGAAAATTATGGGCGAATTTTAGCGCAACTCTCTCATCAAACCCTCTCAGCCATTTGAAATAAACATCCCAATGGGCCTTATGAAATTTTGCGTATGATTCATCATGCATTTTAAATTTTTTTAGAGTGATGGGCTCATGATGCGGGCAGTGACCTCTTGCCATGTTTGCAAAAACTCATTGTAGCTCAATACCAATGACTTGGACAAATATGGTTTTAGGTAAGGCGGTTTAATAGTAACAAGTGCTAAATCCGACAATGAATACTTGGTAGGGAATGACAAAAAATATAGTAATGAGAGATTAATGAAGAGATAATAAAGGTGATAAACCTTGGAAGAAATGATGATAGTGACAACCCTTCCCCCCAATTGATTAGTTGAACTATCCACGAGGCAACATGCCATTTGATAGAAGGAAACAAAAAATATAAAATAAAAGAAAGAAAAAAATTTGAGAAAAATAAATTACCAATCACCATGAGTGAGAGAGAAATGTGACGAGCCCGAATAGGAAGTAGGTACGTTGCATGCCTCAAAATGATGGAATAGTGTACACTGGAGATTGAAGATCTGTGAAGATATGACAAAAAATAGAGTGGATGGAACAAGCGGGATGTTGTATAACACAGATGACAGCCGCCGAGAGAAGATCACCTAAAAGGGACAACTAGGTGGTAATAGTGGAAAGAGATGTGGCAGTATGAAGGACAAATGCTTCCAAGTGGCTAAAAAGGAGATGATGGCAACATGACAGTTAAGCAGAGCATTTGCGGGTGGAGGAAGATGACCAATGAGGATTGACTAGCTAGCGAGCCACCATGTGGGAAGAAAAGAAAGTGTTGAGGCCGATGAAGATATGAGAACGGACTAGGGGACCAGCCGCGGGAAGTGAACACCTCACAGTGGAACAAAAGGCTTCTGGCAAGGAAAAGAAAGGCAGTCGGGCCAAAAGAAACACTCATCAGTGCCTGTCACCAAAAAGGACAGGAAGATATCGCAATTCGGATAATGGTTGTTAGCTGTAAGCCACAAACAACCATGATAATGGGAAGGGTGAAATTGTAAATGGAGTTGTGCAGAAACTGGCCAGGAATGGGGAAATTATATGAAAGGTGAGCGGTCTTAAAAAATGAATGGAGTGAGGGACTCAAGCACCGACAATAGAAAGCGAGATAGATCTTTGTGAGAAAAATGACAGGAAGGCAGGGTGCCAATGCATGAAGACATTTTTTTTCTCATTTTTTCTTTTCTTTTTTTGTTTACGACAATAGAATTTCGGTTGCCCGATTTTCAATCTACCACCGCCTAGTGGTGCCAAAAAAAATCAGTTTTCACCTCTAAGTTTATTCAACAGGTAATGCTTACCGAAAACCAGTTTTCGAACGTTAACCGACCAACAACGCCCAAAAAGGGTTTTCATTGTTGGATTTTTTATTGTATTTATTTATTTATTATTGATCAATCCTGAAGGAGGCCAAAAGGAACAACAATAAGTTCCTGTTCCACCTCTAAAAAGAAAGCTTCTTTGGAAAGAGGCTTCTTGTATAGTTTGAGGCAGTGACCATTGACAAGGAGAGTTCTTCTTTTAGAGTCCACTGTATAGAGATGAACAACTCCATTAGCATATACGGTCTGGATCTTGTAGGGTCCTAGCCACTATGTGTGAAACTTTCCCTTGAATTCTTGGAAGTGTGAGTCATATAAGAGTGCCCAATCTCCAAGTTGGAATGATTGTTGTCGGATGTGATGGTCATGCCATAGAGCATGATGTTTTTGAATAACCTCGATGTGAAAGAGTGCTTCCTGGTGCAATTCATCTAAGGATTGTAGTTGATCAATGCAGGCCTTTTGTGCATCATAAAGACTCATACCCAATTGTAGTGCAGCACAAAGAGTTTTTATCTCAAACTCAATGGGAAGAACTGCCTTCTTACCATAGATAATTTCATAAGGGGTCAAACCAATGGTGGTCTTCCACATTGTTCGATAGGCCCACACAACTTCGGGGAGTCATATAGCCCAATCATGCTTATGAAGGGAAATTGTCTTGGTAAGAATATTCTCAATCTCTCTATTGGTGACTTCTACCTACCAATTGGCTTGAGGGTGATAAGGTGTAGACTTGCGATGGAAAATTTCATACTCACGAACCAAGGCAGAAATGAGCTCAGACGTGAATTATGGTCCTTGATCTGTGGTTATCTCTTGCGGCACATCAAATCTTGTGAAAATATTGGAGTACAAGAAATCTACTACTTTTGTATCTCTGGCATGCTTTAGAGCTACCACTTTGACCCTCTTGGTTACATAATCGATACATACAAGGATGTATTCCTTATTTCTTGATGGTAGGTTGATTGGGCCAAAAAAATCAAGGCCCTTCTCAAATGGCTCTATGGACAACTGTAGGTGTAAGGGAATCTCGTCAGAGCATTTGGGTCAGCCCATACACTAACACTTGTCACAATGATGAACATAGCATTTAAAAACCTTGTGGATTATAGGCCAATATTATCTTGCAGTGAGAATCTTCTGAGCAGTCCTCTGAGCAGCAAAGTGTCCTCCACATGGTTCAATGTGGCATGCAAAAAGTATATCGAAGACATCATCTTCGGGTACACAACGCCACATGATATTGTCAATACCAGTGTAGAAGAGCAATCCGTTGATCCATGTATACTGTCCACTGAGTCCAACCAACTTTTGTTGTTCCCTCAAAGAGAAATGTGTTGGGAAATTTCATGTAACCAGATAGTTTGCAATATAAGTGAACCAAGCGCTCTTTGTTGATATAGCAAAGAGGTTCTCATCTAGAAATGCATCGTCAACTGGAGTAGGTTCATTGTCTGGCTGTTGTAATATGGATAAAAAGTCTGCAACCACATTTTCTCGACCAAGCTTATCAAGTATAGTTATATCAAATTCTTGGAGTAAAAGCAACCATCTAAAAACTCTACTAGTTACCACAGGTTTATTCATTAAAAATTGAATTGTTGAATGATCTGTGTGGAAAAATACTTTATAACCAGTAAGATAATGACAAAAATTATTAATTACATATACAACAACTAAAAACTCTTTTTCAGTTATTGTGTAATTTACCTCGGCCCTTGTGAAGTTCTTCTTGATGTAGTAGATGGAATAGAAGAGATTATCCTCTTTTTGTCCAAGCACAACTCCCATTGAACAATATGAGGAATCAATGTGAATATGAAATGGTAGTTCCCAGTTTGGAAGTCTAAGGATCAGTGTGGTTACAAGTTTTGTCTTGATGGCCTCAAAGGCTTCTTTGCACTAGGGCGTCCAAGAGAAAGCAACGCATTTGGCTAGCAAGGAAAACAAGGGGGAGGCAATCTTACTGAAATTTAGGATAAATCTCCAGTAATACCCTGCATGAACAAGAAAACTACAAACATATTTTTGGCTAGAAGGTGTAGGAAAGTCTTGGATAATTTGGATCTTTTTAGGACCCACTTGAATACCTTTAGAGGATATGTAATGGCCAAGCACTATCCCTTCAGTCATAAGTATATGGCACTTTTCATAAATCAATGAAAAGTTGGTATCTATACAACACCTAAGTACCTTTTCTAAGTTTGTTTTAGCCTCTTCATAAGTATTACCATGGATAGTAAAATAATCCATATACACCTCAACACAATCATTGAAAAGATCCACAAAAATGCTTAAAACTACCCTTTGAAAAGTGGAAGGGGCATTACATAAACCAAATGGAAAGATGCTATAGGAAAAGGTGCCCCAAGGGCAAGTGAAAGTGGTCTTGTCCTAATCTTCTGGTACTATGCGAATCTGGTTGTAACCGTTGAATCCATCCAGAAAAGAGAAGAACTTCTTACCTACAAGAGTGTCCAATACTTGATCAATAAATGGTAATGGAAAATGATCTTTCTTAGTAGATTTATTTAATGCTCTATAATCAACACAAATTCTCCATTTACCATTTTTCTTAGGAACCACAACTAAAGGAGAAACCCATTGACTATCTGAAATAGGATATATTAATTTAACAATTTTTGTAACTCCTCCTTAACTATTTCATGCAAGGAAGGGTTGAGCCACTGTTGTGGTTGCCTAATTGGATGAATACCTTCTTCAATGTAAATATGGTGGGTTAAGGTGTCAAGATGAATTCCACACATGTCTTGGTATTCCCAAATGAATGCATCTTTGTTTTTTCTAAGCATGGTGATAAGATCTTGGATTTGTTCAGGGGTTAACTGTGGATTAATGTTAAGTGTGTGACTAGGAAAAATTTCCATAGCTTCTGATTGTGTAGGTGAGTCAATGGCTAAGACTTGGGAGGTGGATGACATATCATTCAAATTTGGAGAAGATAAGAATGAACCATATAAGCAATTATGGGACAACAACTGATGCAATGTGATAAAGTGCTAAACAAAACATGAACTACCCACCAATGGAAAGTTACCAAAAGGAAATTAAGTATTTATACCTAAATGGAGGACCATGCTTTCAAAAATTTCATTAAATGTATACCTGTCCTGAAGGAAATTAACAAGAACATTATCCTCGGTAGGTTCCTCCTTATCTAAGGCTTTATCAATTGTCAAAATTGATAATGACTCATCTAAGTCACTATCAATCCAAACTGTGTCCTCTATTTCAAACAAAGGTTGTGCTGGCGGGTATAGAGTCAGTTGTTTCTTGTGCTCACCATTAGAAATGACCATGTTCCCTGACCAGTAATTGATAAATGCATCTGCGACTGCCAACCAAGGTCATCCCAAAATAAGGGGGTATCCCCCCAGCTTATTTTTTGGTTGTAAAATCACAAAGTTAGTTGGGTATTCCCATGAATCAATAGAAAGGATTACATCTTCAATCACACCTTCGGGCTTGACCAAAGATTGATCTACCATTTGAAGAACTGTGGGAGTAGGCCTAAGTCCTTCTAATGATAGTCTTTTCTTCGTTTCATTTGTCATAACATTAATTGCAACACCCAAATCCACAAGGGTATTAGGAATACTTACTTTACCAATAGACACCTTAATGATACGACTCCTTGGATCAGAGTACTTTGGAATGGTTATGTTCTTGAGCATAAGATCTTCCAACTGTCCGATGACTTGGATGGTCTTCGAGTCTTGATTCTTTTTCTACTTTCAGGTACACAGATCACAAATTTATTTTGTATAAACGAGAATGTCCTTGATGGCCATAACAAAGGAATCTTGATGTTAACATTGCACAACTCATTAACAAAATCAAATTCAGGTTGAGAATCCTCCCTTTGTATTGGTTTAGATTGAAATCGTTCGGGAAAGGGAGGTTCTTTGACTAGCTTTGTTTTTGACTCCTCATTGATTTTTGTAATGGTGGGCCCTTGAAGAGCCTTCCCTGACCTCAAGTAAACTCCATAAAGTTATATATTATTTATGGGATAGGTGGGGTAACCTATTGCCTCATTATTATACACAGGTTGGGTTGCCTTATTGTTGGGGTTCTTGGCTAGGCTGGCATTGATGTAGGTCTTGGTCGCTGTTTCAGATGGTTTGTTGGATTGACGGATTGAGTGACCGATGATGGCAAGGTTAGAAGAATTTTTTGTGATTGTTGGTATGGGTTGATCATCAGAGGAGGTGGAAATTGTGATTGTGATAAAAATGGTTGTTGTAACTAGTATGGTGAGGTTTGTGGCATTCGTGGCCTCCATGCTTATTGCCATGGATATGAAGTATACTGATATTGTGGCATCCATTGAGTAACAACCCCCATACCATCCTGGTTGGTAAGAATTGGGCTGGCTAGGTCCTTGGGCAAGATAATCATTCATCATGTTAGGGTGAATTACTCAAGGTGGAAAAGGCCACCTAGGGGCCATGTAATAGATGGGTTCCTCAGAATATTACATTTTAGGCACACCTACAAGAAGAGGCCTCAAGGTAAAACTCTTACCAACTTGTTCTAGGGATGAGATGTTTGTCCTATTGTATGGGCAATCCTCACTACCATGTCTCTTGCGACACATTGGAAAAAACACGGCCAAGGCCTTCTTGGCTTCCTCTTGCTTCCTACAGGTATAAAGAGTGTCTATCTATTTCCCCATATGACTCAACAAATCTGTTTTAAGATCCTCAAGTAAATTGCCTATTTCCCACTTTGTTATACCTGTCACATTTCCTATGGTATAAGGCTTACTTGGATAGCTCCTTCCCAAACATTGGGACCTTGAATAGTTCCTGCAAATATCATAGATATCATCAAATTCCATTTTGGAGATATTCCCTTTTCTTATTAAATTTAATGCTTCCATAACATCATCTCTTATCCCTCTAAGAAGTAACATTTTAATAGCATCATTAGTTAGTCCCTATTGGTGAGACCGTTGAAGACTAAACATAAAGCATTCAAGGTAGTCCTCTACAGACTAGTCTTCCTTTTGAGTCATGCAAAAAATTTCATCCCAAACCTCCTTTCTTTTACAATATTCTTGGTACTTGGTCAGGAATAGTTCCTTCATGACTTCCCACGTTCTGATGTTCCTCAGGTTCATAAACCATTGTAGGGCAGCATATTTTAATGTAGCTGGAAATAGTTTGATTTTCTGTGTGTCACTTTGATAGTCATAATTGTGGCACAACACATCAAATTCAAACAAAAACATGTCAGGATCCTCCATCGAAAGACCACGAAATATAGGCAAAGCTAAATGAGGAATATTCTTCATAGGAGCAACTTGTTCAGGTTGTGTGATTGGAAACTCGAAGGTAATCGGATTGTTGTTGGCCAGTGCCCTATTATGATTGTTGTTGTTGTTGTTGTTATTATTGTTTGGATCCATGACTTCTAATGCCCAAGGGGTAAAATAAGTTTTAAATGGCTCTTGGGTTTCCAAAAATGGACCAACTTTATCCTCGTAAGACTCTTGGAATTTTTTTTCAACCTTTTTGTGTAATATCTCCAAAGAGCTTGGATGAGTACCTGCGGGCGTTTGAACAATAGTGATCTCAATAGCACACTCCTTGAGATCAAGTTTGGGTAATTCTAATGATTGCAACTTAGTTTTCAATTTCTCCTAAGTTGAGCTACTTCCTTCAATGGGTGATTTTGGCTTGACTTGTGATTCTTTGGGTTGTGGACCCTCAATGGATGGTTTTGATTTATTTTTGGGTTTTTTGGGTTGTGAACTACTTCCCTTTTATTTTCTAATGAATCTTACTCTAGTATCCCTACTATGATTCATGCACCTAAATGACTTATGACAAAGAAAACTAAGGGTAGTTGTCCAAACGAAGTTGACTATCATGTGGAATTTCTCCTTAGCGCAATGCTCCTATCTTAGTTTACTGGAAATGCAGGTCTTTAACACTGTTCCCCGAAAATGACACCAAAATGATTGGATTAAACTTTGGTCTTAAATTACTCTTGAAATGGGTCTGATTTAATCTTTTATAAATGGATTCCTCAGTTCATCCTAAAGTGTCAATCTGGGAACGTAGGATTTTTGAACCATGTTGTTGTAGTATACCGAAGAGCTGCAATTAATAATCCAAGGGTTGATGGATGCAAACTAATGTAATCTACATTTGAACAAAATTTTGATTGGTAGACTTCCTATCACATGTGTGACAGGAACCCATGAAGAAATAGTTTTGAAACAAAAAATAAATTACTGGCACACAACAAAACAAAACAAAACTGAAAATCTATATAACAGAATGAAAATCTTCCTTGAAATAAGATGAACAAAATTGAAGTTAAACTATTGAATGTAAATATGCTTTCGATATCAATTAACTATTCAACCTCTTAACTCATAATGATTTTATTAATCAGCATCTAACTATTCTTAATACTAATAATAAGTGACAGGTAAATTATACACACTGACAAGTATTAAACGAACCAATAGAGATTAACAAAATTACAAAGATGAATTATACATATAAGAATATGGTAATTAACACAGTAATGAAATTAATTGAATAATTATGAAATCACAACATACATTACCACACACATAAATCTAATGTAAAGATCACCAAAAACTGAGGAAGTGGGCCCTGCCTTTTCCGGTTATTGAGTGATGAAAAATCACAAACACACAATTACTCCACGCTAGCTATCATTCATTTGAATTGCAGTAACAAAATATAAATGCAGATTTTAATCGCCAAATTCTGATTTCTATTATGTATATATCTATTCCAGTTTTCAACATACACACACATATATATACCGATCATACTATCAACAAAGAAATAAGTTTATTTGTTTGTTCGGCCTATCGGCCACTCACAAACAAGAGTTTATAAAATGAATAAGGCTGCGGTGTTAGATTCTGCGAGAAGCGAGGCCCGAGCCAAGATCTGATGTCGGTCGTAGATCACATGCAACTTCACCGAACAGATGATCGAAGATCAAAATAGCAGAATGAAGAGAAATCTGAAATGAGAGAAAAATATAGACAAGATAAGAGAATTTGCATAATACTCTCAATACTCCCACGAACAATCACCGAACTAGCTGAACTAGTGAAGGTGAGAGGAGAGTGCTCAATATATAGAAATATAAGGGCAAATACATCCAAGAGGTGCATTAACTCCTACACCCATAAAAGGTGGGAGGTTATCACCTACTTGGTAAATGACAAAACATGTGGCATAACCTCCTTAGGTGAAGACAAAGAGGAGGTGGCACATAAAGCCAAAAGAGGGTGAGAAACCCAACTACCCCATAACCTACCTAGGTAAAAACAAAATAGTGGTTATGAGAGGTGGCACAACAAGCCAAAAGAGGATGTGTAACTCAACTACCCATGTGTGGGGAGAGAGTGACATATGTAGCTGATGTATTTCGCCACGTGTCCTCATATTAACCACACCTAATAAACCTAAGCAAGCTTAAATAATATGTGTAGGAAAAAATAAATACCCCTAACATAAGGAAAATAAAAAACCTACACTAAAACGCAGGCCACTTATAACATTAAAATAAAACATCTTAAAAAAAAAATGATCGGTCACTAACAAAGTCTTGCTAATTTCATTCCACCGATCTCCTGAGGTCGTCATGCTTGTAGCAGCTTCAACTTCGTTTCGAACTATCTCCTGCCATTTGGACACGAAACAATCAGAATTATCACGACTTTCAGTAATGTATTAATCCCAATTCCTTTTCCTTATTTTATTAAATATTAAGGTTCCTTCAACAAATAGTGATAGGAATATGGACAACGAAAAAGATAAAAAGGAAATTATAAGGTAAAAATAGTGGAATATTCTACACTCATCAAGTATGATGGCTAGTAAGATAGTGTATGTATGGGGCCCCCTTTTGTTGGCGATGGTGTATTTCAATTACATGACATAGTATATCGGCGGGGACAATTCATGAGCTATGGGGTTACTCTGTTGATGGTCTGGGCTTGGGAGCACATTACTGTATTTCATCCACCAATTGGTCATTAGTTGGAGACCACCATAGCCTACATAAATATGTATATAGGAGCAGCCATGCATACCCATGTCAAAGGCATTGGTTATTGGCGACATGGACTAGATATTTTGGTTAGTTTCATATCGAGACCATATATGGATTGTCACCCATGACCAGATGAGGGTTAGAATCTACCATGGTGTTGGTAGAAGAGGTATTTGATTGGGTGGATTATCCAGTCAGTGCACATTATTGAGATGTATCTGCCAGATCGTGTGTTGAGATAGTTTGGAAAGCAATAGGGGGAGCCATGGGGTTAGCAGTGTTTTCTTGGTCCTTGACGGAGGTGACACCTTGGAGTCCTATGATTTTAGTGGCTACAAAAAAGCAATAGATAGATGGGATGCAGGAACAACAATGGACATGGAGAGGGGGACCAACAAATGTAGGTACCAATCCAGAGTATGATGCATGGTGGCAGGTTCATAGATCGGTGCCATTGATAGATCTAGATTAGCCAGCACCAATGGTTAGGCGAGGATGGGGTCCTCGAGGCAAGAGGGGTGGAGAAAGAGGGAGAGGAGATAGATGAAAAGGAGGTGGTGGTTGTGGTGATGATGGTGGATATGGAGGAGATGGTAGTGATGGTGGTAGGGGATGAAGAGGAGGGGATGGTAGGAGGCATTGACGAAGGTTGAGGAGGAGGAGGAGTGGATCACTTTTGACCATCCGAGAGGAGAGAGAGGAGGAGGAGAGGGAGGAGGTTTGACAGGAGGAGGTCCGATAGGAGGAGGCCAGTCAAGAGGAGGGTTGATAGGAGGAGGCCATGCTAGATGTGGAGATAGAGGTAGAGAAGCCCGACGGAGAGGAGCTAGATATATTAGTGGGTGTAGCTGCTATAGATTTGGTGATAGCAGGGCATGAGGAGTAGCCTAAGGAGGATGATATGGGTGAGGAGGAGTGCATCCTCCATGAGAGGAGTCAACATGGGGATGCAGGATTTGAGGATGTGCTTATCAGAGGTGGGATATGAGATAAAGATCAGGAGATGGTGAGTTTGCAAGCCAGGGGACATGCACTAGAGACTAAGGTTTAGGCTCTATGGGTAGAGAGAGATGGTCTCCAAGTGGAGAGAGACATTATAGTCATTAGAGAACAATAGGAAGGGCAGAGGAGTCTGGATTTTATTGCCACCTACAATGGGTCTACAACTAACATAGTTAGAGAGGTTGCCCAAATTGGATGCAAAGAGTAGTATTATAGACAAATCTATGAGGAGGAAATTCCACTAGAGTGGCAAGCACCGAGTGCATCAGAGGTTGTCAGTAGTGGGCGGTCTCACAACAAATGGTCTCATAGTAGATCGAGCCTAGGAGAGAGCAACAACAACATGGGTTCATGAGACCATGGCAACACTGGCTACATCCATTTTGACTTATGTAATGTTACACTTATATTTTTTTCATCGAGCCTGCAAGCTCTATTTATTTTTGGGAGATACACTATGACATTTTTTTTGATATATATATATATATATAATTTTTGGCGGCGATTATATGATATGAAATTATTTATATGATATGAAATTATCTATATGAATGTGTTTTGGATGATGATGTATGCTTTATGATATTCATGTAGCCTATGATGATGTCTTAATTCTATATGATGGTGTATGTATTTACTTTTATGGTGTTATATATGTCATGTATGGATATTATGCTAATGATTTATGAGATGTAATGTGATTTTATGTGTTTGCAATGCAATGTAAATGTATTTAATGTGGTAATATGCTATGCAATTAATGATGGTTGTGAAATGAGATGATAATGAATGTATGTTATGCACTGGTTTCCTAATTGCCATAGATATGTATATTTTTGTATTTTCAAATGCATCATATATGTATGATCTAATATGTATGTATGTATGTATGGCAATGCTTAAATGATGCTTCTAATATGAATGTCTATGAAATGATCATTTTTTTTATGTTTCATAGGATACTGTCATAATGCAAGGAAGAAGAAGTGTTAGTGCGAAAGACATGAATGTTAATGTGACAGACATGAATGTTAAAATAATCTTCAATATTTTTTCGAATACATAATAGGCCTTGCATGAATCATCATTGGGTGTTAAAATGACACAAATGAAGAACAAACACCTTGATATGAGATAGAACAAGGCGTGCAAGGTCACCCACTTGCAAAATAGACAGTCGCAGACAAGGAAATGTCCTAGCCAATACTAAGGGAAAAGTTGCCCCAGTCTTTTTGCCAAGACAATCCATAAACAATAGTCAAAGAAAAGAGTCCTGAAACATCATCGCTCCTCTAAATACTTCATGGGACATCCTTGAGGAAGCTAGTAACCTGACTCAAAGATAAAGCCAATATAAAAAATAAGATAAAACAAGCCATATTGTCAACAGTCGGTAAGAGTGTTTGCCAAAATTTGATTGTTTGATGTTTAAATGATGGGTTGATTGTTTGAGAAAGCCTAGTTTCAGGAAAGACACATCGTATAAGACGCATAGTCTAGTTTTGATCATGTGACCACCTGAATAAGGCAAGTGAAAATGTTTGACTAAATGACGATGTCTGATTTCAAGAAGGATGCATCCTGTATAAGACATTTCATTGTTTTGATGATTTGACCATTTTGATAATTTGTTTGATTTGACTTAATGAATTTGATGGCTTGTTTGTCTTGTTGATGCATGACTTGTATTGACTTTTCAATGATTGCTTGTGTGTTTGATGACAGTTTCTGACTTATCTGACTGACATAATGAACCCTAAAGGACTAACCTAATGTGGCCTCGGGGACTCATTGACAGATGGCCTTGCCTACGTAACAATGCACAAAGACCTCGTAGTTCAACATGACCATTGACTTTGTTTTATGGACAAAGAACCGAGTCATGATTTTTTTCTGACAAACCTAAAAGGATTGACCTAATGCCTTAGGGGTGCATCGAGAGATGGCCTTGCCTACATCCAGTCGTAGATGCAACATAGTTTGACATGACAATTATTGACTAACACAACTGACTTTGACTCTGTTTTTGAGATCTTTAACATTTATTTGGATATTTTTGGGGTTTGACTTGATTTTTTTTGTCTTTTTGAGGTTTTATGATTTTTTTTGGAGACATTTTATGATGTTTTTGGTTTTTTCAGGACATTTTATGATTTTTATGGATTTTTTCAAAAAAATTTACGACCTCTAAACAACAAGTGCAAGATCCAAATGATGTAGGTCGAGTATTTTCCCCTAGTTGGGTATAAGACCAATTTATTAGGAATAGGATATAATGGGGATGCAGAGTGTACTTGATGTCAATCATTCCAAGTTATGGAAAGGAAAACCATTCATTGTGGGTGATGGTAGGTATGGTAAATGATAAGGTATGTGGATAAGCAAGATAAGTGTTATGAAAGAGAAGTTAGATTGGAATAATGGTAGATGAAGGAGCAAAGTTGACTACACATGGCGCCTGTTTGCTAGGTTTTCATCATGGTACCTATCCAAAGTGCCACTGAAGTGGTTTTCACTATTGGATGAATTATTTCTCTACTATTTTATTGGTGTTACCAAGATGCCTGTTTGCTAGGTTCTCATCAAGGTAACAATTTTTTTGATTTTCCTATTATTTATTGTATTTTTTCATGATTAAGACAAGCTCTTAGAAGCTATGTGTAAAATATCTTCAGATGAAGACTATTGATTGTCTCTGACAATGGTTCTCCTTCAAGGGTAGAAAGATGGTATGATCCTGATCCAAATACTTTTGTAACAATGTAAGGCCCCAACCAATTTGGTTTGAACTTTCTTGGCTTTTCTCTTTCTGCTTGATTTTTTGGATTTTCCATTAAGACCATGTCACCAATGTCAAAATTTCAACTCAAGAATTTCTTGTTATATCTTCCACGAAGATGATTTTGATATGCTTAGAGGTGATCTAGTGCCTTTTGTCTTTGTTTGTTTAGGAACTCTAGCTCATGTAATCTTGACATGCAGTACTCTTCATCGTCGATATGCCCTTTCAAAGATACCCTTAGGGAAGGAATTTTAACCTCAATAGGAAAGATAGCCTTGGAACCAAATACCAAGGAATATGGAGTGGTATTGGTGGGAGTGTGGATGCTTGTGTGGTAAGCCCATAGAGCAGGGTTAAGCTGTAAATGCTAGTGGTGCAGGGGCACCATGTTAGTCCATTTTTTGTAAATATGGTCAAGCATGGTCATTTGATAGGTTTTGGTGTGATTGACTCATTTTTTATTCAATAAGGTCATAATAGACCATTTAAAATTTAACTTGAAGTCATTGGGTCGGTGTAAGTTCATATTGTCATGTAAAAGTTGCAAAAATGCAAAATGAGGGAAGACCAATGGTCATGGAGTTAAAGAGTTAGTTAGGACAGTTGAGTTTTTTAAAAATTATTAAATATGCTTATAAAGCTTCAAGGAAAGAGTGAGAAGCCCTGTATTGAAGATTGAAACAAGAATAATACAAATTTTCTTACAAAATTTTACTGGTAACCTGCTATTACAGTCAATTGTATGGGTTTGTACTAAGCATTATTTCTTGAAAAGCTTGTGAATTTGTTGGGGCATGAGTTAATCTATTTTTCACTTGGTTTGAGCATTTTACATTGAGTTTGGAGGAAGTTTGAATCATTTTTTTGGAACTGCCTGTGTAACCCTGTTTGAGGGTTTGAAGGTAATTAAAATGAATTAAACACCCATTCCACTATTGGATTTACTTGTAACTTGGTGTAATGGGTGGATTAGGGTAGGTTTAGATTCTAATGGAGTTTCAAGAGTAGGGGAGGCCATTTGCTAAAGTTAGGGTGATACCCTAGGGGATTTTATTCATGATTTAAGCCAAAGATGATGACTAAGAGTTGAAAATTGATGAGAGAGTGTTGGTAAAGGATGGGAGTGGATTTTTTAGCATGGATAGACCTATTGTAGTATGTGTGAGGGGTTGGTAAGGCAAAAATAGGTTTGGAATCTATAGTTTCAATAAACCCTCTTGAAATTAGCCAAAATGAGGGTTTTGTAACTTGATGTATTAGCGGGAATTTCTCCTATTGAAAGTTGTTGATTTGGGCTATTTGAGACATATGGAAAAGTTATAAATAGAGTTTTGTAATTTTGAGAGTGATTGGATAGGTATTGCTTTGGAAAAGTGGCCTAATTGGGCCTAGTTGCAGCGTAGCAACAGAGTGTTTGAGATGATGGTCCAAAGTGACCCTATGAGATTTTAAGATATGTTTAAGTGTGCCTTAATGGGTATCTAAAAATTCTCGTGGTTTGGATTTTAGAGGCCTTCTCTAAAAGATAAGCCAAATTTTCACTAGTTGATATGCTACAAGGCAGTTTGAGAACTTGATGAGAAAAGTGACAAGTTGGGGTTGTAAGGGCAGAAAGAGTGTTTGAGTTTGATTAAATTGAGATTGTTTGAAGTTTTCCTCCCTTCTCTGCATCAGCCAATAATGACCAACATCATTGATAGTCTTTTTAAGGATTTTGAGGATTTTTTGGTTAGATGCCTCAACTTGGCTGTTACCTTGTGGGTAATATGGAGTGGAAAAGTGGTGCTAGATATGGAATTGCTCATAGAGATGGTAGAATTCTTGATTTTTAAATGGGAAAAAATTATTAGTAATTATGGATTGAGGGAAACCATACCAAAAAATGATATAGTTAAGGATGAACTTAGAAATTCAGATTTTCCTTCAAGACTAAGTCACTAATGTCAAAAATTCTAGGAAAAACCTTCTTATTGTAACTGCATCAAAGGAAATTATGATATGCTTGAAAATGTGTCAAAGCATTCTATCTCTTTTCATCCAGTAACTCTAGCTCTTGTAGCCTGGATACACGATATTCTTCTTGATCAATCAAGCCTTGCATAGAGACTCATAGGGATGGTAACTCGACGTCTATAGGAAGTATTGCTTCAGATCCATAGACAAGGGAATGTAGTGTGGCCCCTATAGGGGTACGAATATTGGTGTGATAGGCCCATAAGGCGAGATTAAGTTGTAGGTTCTAGTCATGACCAACATCATTGACAATCTTCTTTAAGATTTTTAGGATAGTCTTGTTAGATGCCTCAACTTGACCATTACCTTGGGGGTAATATGGAGTAGAAAAATGATGTTGGATATGGAATCTTTCACAAAGCTCATGAACATCTTGGTTCTTAAAAGGGAAACCATTATCTGTAATGATGGACTCTGGGATACCATAACGATAAATGATGTAATTCAAGATGAATTTGGCTATCTACTTTCTAGTGATGTAAGTCAGCGGGATGCATTTGATCCATTTTGTTAAGTACTCAGTAGTGACAAGGGTAGAATTATGTACATTAGTAGAGGTGGGATGGATCTTTCCTATGAGGTCAAGTCTCCATTGAGAAAATGGCCATGATAAGCGGTTACAATTTCTGAGCTGGTGCATGTATAAGATCTCCATGAATCCGATATTGGTGACATTTCTTCACAAAATGATAGGCATCATGTTCCATTGTAGGCCAATAATATCCAATCCTCATGATATTTTTGGATAAGGTAGGACCAATAGAGTGAGCTCCACATATACCATGATGTACCTCTTGTAAGGCAATTTTTTCCTCATTTGAGTCAAGACATCGAAGGAGGGTGCTATCTAGGCTACGACGATAAAGGGTATCTTTGATGATGGTATATTTAGATGCTTGCTGGATAAAGGTTTTGCGTTGGTTAAGGGACAAGTCAGGAGGGATAATATGGTCATGCAAATAGGCATAAATGTATTTGTACCAAGGTGAATCAAGAACAACAAGTTGACACACAAGCTTGGTTTTGGGGACATCGAATGCAGGGATCAACAACTGTTCTACCAAGAACTCATATTATGATGCATTATTAGGAATGCCCAAGAGAGATCTGATGGTAGCCATTGCATCAACTAATTTTTTCTAGATTCTCAAGATCTATTCAAAAGAAATGGCATCAAAGTACAATTTGAAACTATCCACCATGCGCTTGTAGGGCATTAATTTCTCATCCTTGGTGTCATAGTCATCATTAACTTGCTTAATTACTAACTAAGAATCACTGTAGACTTGAATATCCTTGATTTTCTATTTTATTGCTATCTAAAGTCTTGTCAACAATGCCTTGTATTCTGCTATGTTATTAGTGTATGGGAATGCTATTCAAAATGACTTGGGGATGGAATCGCCTTGAGGTGTGATAAATAGAATTCTAGCTCCTGAACCATGAATTGTGTAAGATCCATCAAAATATAATTTCCATGTTGTTGGTGTGTATGACAAAGATTGATTCATCTAGAAATTTGGATATCAAAGGTTGATCTTCTTTTATAGGTGCATCTACAATTTTATCTACTATCACTTGTCCTTTTATTTATTTTTGATCTATATACTCAATGTCATATTCACTCAAGATTATGATCCACTTAGCTAGTCTTCTTGTCAGAGCTTCTTTGTTGAGAATATATTTCAAAGGATCAATTTTGGCAATCAATTTTGTCTTATGATTCAACATATAATGTCTTAGTTTTTGTGCTACAAACTCTACTGCTAGACATTCTCTCTTAATAGGACAATAATCAAAGCATGAAATAACAAGCTGGAATCCATGAGCTCTCCATTGGAAGACCTCACCATCATGATCTAAAGTAAGGGGGACCCAATGGTGTAGGGTGCACGTTCCTTCCAACCAAGTGGTACTCAAAGGACCACCCCCCATTCTAGGAGATAGTAACAAGGATCCAAGAACAAACCTACTACCTCTAGACACAGGCTGACACATACTGACTCAAACAAACACAAGAATAAGAACCACACTATCACATATGTTACATTGCTTCCAGAGTTATAAAAAATCAAGTATGTTAATAGAACCATACTCATAAACCGTACATACCAACCGTTGTCGTAGAAAGAGTGTCATCACACAACTCAACATGGGTTACCTAATGAGGATCTTCCTAGGCCCCGACCCCCATCTTGGGATATCCTGGTAGCCTCAACTGATCCCTGGCCCCCAAACTCACTCATTCAGGATCAAATACCTTTCAAAAAGAAAAGGTAGATGACCTTCTCCATTCCAGGCCTTCCCACTCATTTCAAGCCCAAACGAGCACTTGAGTCCATGAGTGAGGCTAACTTATCTTATTTAGTATGAAATACTACCCAATCCCCTAAATACTTTAATTATGTTTTCACTTGATTAACTACTTACGAAGGTTACCCAATTTACCTCTTTAGGGCTCTAGACCCTAACGGAAGCCACTCTTCTACTTGACAACTCACATATCAATATGAACATCCTAGGGTAACATAGTGCACAAAACCAGATAAAATAATCCACTCCAAACATTGGAGGCAACGCTTAACAAAATTCACTCCTAACATAGGAGGGAACAAATAACAAAATCCACTCCAACAAAGGAGGCAACAAATAAAAAATCCACTCCAACCAAGGAGTCAAAAAATAAAAAAATCCACTCCAAACAAAGGAGGCAACACATGAAAAATCCACTCCAAACTAGGAGGCACAAATCCCCGTTCATGGAAATTGGGTAACTCATTGAAAGTGACAAACGTACTACCCAAGGGAATAAAAATGGGCTGACAATAACAATACCACAACCCCCAAATCTAAAGATTCTTTTGGAAGACTTAAAAATTATTGACTAACACTTAAACTAATTTCCCCAAATAAGTAAACAAAGGAAATAACATGCAAAATAAATCATACAAGAAATAAACTACTTTCGGATATATTAAATCCAATTTCCCCTCTATAGTGAATTTATAGTAAAATAATTGCCCAATAAATTTAATAAAATCAAAAACCTTAACCATCAGAGAAGGAAAATTCTAAGTTATCTGTAATTCAATTTCCTCGATTACTTTTAAAAGAATAATAATTTCACTGAAAGATTAAATCAACCAAATGTTCTATTTGTGCATATTATGCATGCACCAATTTTAAATAAAAATCATTAATTATATATTTCATATATATATACATTGAATATATATATTAAATATATCTCAAAATATATTCAAAGAAAATTCATTATTATCCAAAACCAAAATAAACAAATACTGAGCATATATATATATTAAATATAATATATATTTATATATATATATATTATATAATAAAATAAAATATCATATACAATTTTCAGTCCATATGCCAAAAGGTGGACGAATATAAATTATAACAAATGTGCTGTGCATATGGGAGGGGCCAACTGTATTAATACAACTGAGCCTCCTCACTGTATAAAGGCCGCAACCCATAGGAAATGGGGGATGACTGTGGAGGGTTACCTCCATAGTGCCACTCCCATATGGGGGCGGCGGTGGGGGTAACACCTCCCACGCCTTCCCCATACATTAAAATTTTCCTTTGGTTAAACAAAAATAATACCCAACATTAAAATCATTTCACCGTACGACGTACAACATGGAAGTTACAAATTTTTTTCCAAAGATACAAACAATAAATATATATATATATATATTCTGTATATATGTATGTATAAATACATATACACATATATGTATATATATAATATATATTTAAGAAATTCAGCTCAATAGTTTAATTGGAGAAAACTTTTCAAAAAGGCCACTTATAGGAAAATTTTACAAACACAACGGAAAGCCAAATTTTACAGAGAGATTTCAATAGATGAATTTCTCAACTGAATTACAGAGGAATATTTTAACTTTGATCAGACAACAAAACTTTAAGAAGAAGAACAATAAAATTTCATACAAATTATTTCACAAGAATTTTCCCGAGAAGATTTCAACCTACAGGAGAATTTTTTTCTACATAAAACTAAATTCCTTCCCAACTAAAATTTTCTTTCCAGATCCCTTAGTGTTTCCTTCCGGGTTCATCTGAATTCACAATAATCCCCATTAACAATTTTTCTATAGTTTCCACAGAGAATTTCAATCTACAGAGGATCTCATATATGGTAATTACAATTTCTTTTAAAACAAAACTCAAACTTAAAATTTTGCACAAACAATCTCTTAAAGAGAAAGATCTAAACTAAGAAGCTTTTCAATATAAACTAAACAAAAAATTAAAGAAGGAACTTGTAGTCAAATGCCTGAGAATTTGTAAATTTGAAGCAACGCCTCCTCCATAGATCCAAGTAATTTTCCCAGATAAATAATAGCTTCCTTCAGAACAATACAATTTCTCGTACACAACAACTTATCCCAAGAGTAAATTTTCTAAAATTTCAAGAACACAAAATTTTTCTCGAGAGTAATTCTTCAAAAAAATTCCAGAACACATGCAATCACAAAAGACTTTCCTTTTAATCTTTTCCCCAACACCCCAAATATCCTCTGTGCTTCTCCTGTGAAGAAGCTTCTCACTTATTCCATTAAAGCCACAATTTTCTCCCCGTGAATAAATTTCCAACAACCTCATAAATTCTTCTAACATTTAATAATTATAAAATATTTACCATTTCAAATTTAACTTAATTAATAAATAATATAATCCTAAGATTAGACTATTTACCAATTAAAATAAATAAATAAATTAATTAATTCACCACTTCTAACATTAAAATAAGATTAATTTAATAATAAACTTAAATAATTCAATCCATTAAATTATCCTTTTTAAACTTTTCAACATAATAATTCAAAGAAAAATAAACAACTTTTAACAAGCAAAACCAACTAGACCCGATGACACACTGAGACTAGGGTAAAGGTTTGACACAAGAATCCTAGCTACTATCTCCCAATCAACATTACCATTGGGTGGACACACTCAAACCTGTGAAGCCAGGTGGAGTCAATGTCTTGTACCTGCAAACAAAACATATATAGAACATGCATATATACATGATAATGGAACACAATGTGAAGAGGAAGTCGTAGAATTATAGGGCGCTTGAAAGTAAGTGATGCAATTCCATCCCCTTCACCAATACACTTTCATTAAATTGACAATTCTAACATATATAATCTACTCATGTGCAAATAACCATGCTATTCAAAATAATCATTATGCCAATCAAAGACATCTTAAAAGATAACATCAAAATAAAGTAACATCACATCACAACATATAATACACATCGCTCTATAAATAGCAATCAAATAATTAAAAAATATAATAGTATATCAAAGTATAAGTGCAACCATAAAAAAAAGCAAAACAAGGTAGGACTCTATCTGATACAAAGAGCAAAATAGAGGGGTGTTACATTTCATATCCAGCTATGAGGTCTACTATGATGTTAATGTTTGTTAGAGAAAAATAATCTTTGGGGAAAGCTTTGTTGAGGTCTTTGAAATCCGTGCAGATTCTTATTTGACCATTTGGTTTGGTGACAAGAATAAGGTTTGATATCCAATCTATGTAATCAATAGAACAAATGAGTCCAACATCTAGAAGTTTCTTCAATTCCACTTTGACAAGGAGTGCAATTGGTGGATGCATTTTTTTTAGCTTTTTCTTGTATGGTTTAGCATTAGGTAGCAGTGGTAAGTGATGTAGAACCAATTTGGTATCCAATCTAGGCAAGTCAACATATGACCAATCAAAATTAACTCGTCTTTCTAAAAAGAATGTTGTGAACTTAGGCTTTTCCTTGGCAGTCAAAGATGTTGCTAATAGTATGATTATGGAATTGTCTTGTGTTCCAATATTCACCTCTTTTTTTTCTTCTATTAGTAATGGTGATTCTCTCAATCTATTGGGAGACAGTCTAGTCCTCCATCCTTAGGTGCCTCAGGGAGGTTTTCACCTTCAGATACGTCCTTTATTTTTACTTTTTCATAGTCAATAGGCGCCTTTTGATTTTCACTTGAAGACCTATTATTTTTATTTTTACTTTTGTCATTTTCACTTTTGCGACTAGAGGATATGATAGCCTCACCAAAGTATGCTGCATAATTAAGTTCTATGGTGAAGCCAACCTTATGATCCCCATTTGGTATTCCTTCACGAAGTCCCATGAACTCAACAATTGCTTCATCATTCTCGAAAGTGTCCAAGCTTAGTGGGTCTTGTTGATCCCAATCTATGAGTTGTGGGTAGACAAGAGGTAAGCCATCATCAATATTATCAAGGTTCATAGTGTAGGAAGATAGGGTAAAGACAGAGGTAGATTCATCAAGTTCCCAAGAGGCAATGCCAATGGTTTCCCAAAAGTGTTTGATCCATTCTTCTCTTTTCAAAGGGACTCATGGACGAGGGCTTGGCAAGCTAGGTGGGGTATTTAGGGTAAGCATTTGACTAAATTTATTTTCAAGGGGAGGCTCATCAAGTATTCCATAGTTTATCAAGGTCCATAAAGGTAGTGGAGGATAGGGAATCCCATTCATATTCTTTGGAATCGATCTCATAATCCCAAGATTGTTTATGTCTCAATCTCATATAAAGCATTAGAAACCTCACTCGAAGGTAACCTAATACCTCAGATAGTCACTTTTACTGGTACGAACCCCAACCCTTGGTGTTTGATTAACTTAGGAGGTTGCAAGGGTTCCATCATTCCTTGTTTATTTAAGCCAAGACCACTGTGTCCATCATATCCTTGTTGCTTCCTTATTTGGAACCCTTTTGGATACAGTTCAATTGGAAACTTCTTAGATTTAGTGTCCTCTTCTTCTCTATACAACCATGTGATGATGTGATCATCTAGAGCTTATTTAGAAAGTTCCCCCCATCTAGTGAAGGTGGTAGGGGGATTATGAAAGATTACCTTAGGCTGCATGGGATGTGGTTTTCCATTAGACTTTGGTGATTTAAGAAACTTTCTGATGAAAAAGAGACTCTTCATGTTATATTCCCTGCATCCTTTTTCTTAGATTTGGATCTTAGGTGTGGAAGGTGTGGTGAATGGAGTGGATGATTTGACTAGGGTAGATGGGTAAATGTAGTGAGATAGAGTGGTGGATGAAGTGGAATGTGAGGCCTCTCGATTGATGGGTGCTTAACATTCAACAATTCCTCTTAGGTTTGAACAATATTGAAAAGGATTAGGGTTCTTGGGAATAGTGATTTCAGTGCCATTGTGTGGGAATTTGAGGCATTGATGGTAGGTGGATGGAATAGCCCTCATAGCATGAATCCAAGGATTACTAGGGAGAATATTGTAATTCAAATCTAGATTCAAGACGTGAAACACCGTGTCTTGTATCACTAGGCCAACTCTTATGGGAAGCAAAATTACACTTTCAAATGAACGCTCAACATCATCATAGGATTTGATAATGATTTTATTTGTGTGGTCTATACAATTCTCAGAGTATCCCAATTCTTTTGCCAATTTTAGTGAGAAAATATTCAGACCTGCTCCACCATCTACTAGGACTCGTATGATCTTGCACTTATTAACACATACTTCAAGGTGTAGAGGGTCATTATGATCAGATTTTGGTGTGGAAAAGTCTTGCTCAGAGAAGGTGACATGGTGCTGCATAGCTAGGTATCCAACTATGGCCTAAAATGCATTAAAATCTAGGTTGGTGGGGACAAATTCTTCTTGCAATGCTTTTTCAAGGATAGATCTATGCTGTGGGGATGTACGAAGGAGCTCCAAGATATAAATTTTTGTGGGGGTTTTCCCCAACTGATCCAAGAGATTATATTGACTCTTTGGCTGTGAATTAGATGGAGGTCCCGGAATAGTTATCTTGGTTCTATGAGTAGCAACAATATAATATGAGTTTGGCTTGTTTATGGTGGTGCTAGAAATGTGATCATCAGAGGGTCTTATGTTAAGAATGATAATGTTGTAATCGTGTTTGAATATGACATAATTTGCATTATTGTTGTTGTTCCCTGAACTAGAGGCTTTCCCTTTATCATGGTATAGCAAGGGAGTCTTGAATATGGTATGATCAACATTGGTTTTTCCTTGTGAATCTCCTACCGATATAGTTCCATTTTCAATGAGGTCTTGAATAATGTTCTTGAGTGCCCAACATCTTGCCGTTTTGTGTCCTTTTCCATGGTGGTATTCACAATATTCGTCTTCTTTCCACCAATAAGGTTTGATCAAGGTAGGTTCATAATTCTTGGTGTCTGGTAGTGTGATGATATTAGATTGCAAAATATATTTGAGGATTGATTTGATAGGTTCACCCAATTGAGTGTATGTTCTTTTGGCACAGGGAGGTCCTCTTCATTATTGATTGTTTTGGACAACATTTAGCATTTGGTTTTGACTTTGGATCTATGTATTTGGTATAGTTGGTGTATTTGATGAGGAGGGACCTTTAAGTTGAATGGTTGGACCTTTGGTTATCAGTTTGGAATCAATAACTTCATCATTCGTGACATTTTTGTTTTAGGACCAGTATTTTCTTTTGTCATTGTTGGATTTCAAATTTTATTTGTTTACCTTGACTAATAATTTTGTGATAAGACCTTTCTCAATAAGGACACAATTCTCAAGTATCTCTTCAAAGGTTGTGAAACATTAGATTTGAATTTGACTCATTAGTTCTCCGTTAAGATTTTCCACAAGCATGGTGACCAATTTTTTTTTAGGAATGTGACAAGGGAATTCGCTAACCAAACCTCACCATCTTTGGTAAAACGAGGTGAGTGATTCCCCTTCTTCTTGTTTGGTTGTGCTCAATGTTGCAAGGGTGAAATTTTTTTTAATGTTGAAGGAAAAATGATTGATGAATTTGTCGGCTAGTTCATCCCATGTTCTTATTCCTCGAGGAATGTGTGCAAACCAATCTAGAGCTGGCCCTATAAGGCTTTGTGGAAATAGTCTCATAAAATAGGTAGGATCATATGAGACTTCCATACATGATGTTTTGAATTCTCAGATGTGCTCTATTGGATCTCCTGTTCCCTTGTACTTAGGTAAAGGTGGTGTTGTGAAACGAGGGGGAAAGGGTGGCATGTATAAATTTTGATCAAATGGAAAGGGGCACAATTACTCCACAGAATAAGTCTTCGTATTAGTCCCCAACTACATGTTTTTCACCTGTTGTTGAAGGGTCTACACTTGTATCAAGAAGTCTGCAAGAGATGGTGTTGCATTATTTTTATTTGGTGTTATGATGTTGGTATTAAGGTTAGAGGTTTAATTTTAATTAGGATTGATGCCTTACAACATGGGAACTTGGTTACCATATTGATTTGTATTGGTTTGATTTGGAATGAACTTGAAATTTAGGTTTGTTCCAAAGGTCACGGTGTTTTGGAATTGAGGTTTAGACCCTTGATTTGTGCTTTGGTTTTGAAAATTAGGTCATTGATTTTAAAATGAAGGTGTAGGTCCTTGATTTCTATTTTGTGATGAAGGAATGGTCCCTTGATTGGTATTTTAAAATGAAGATGCAGGCCCTTGATTGATATTTTGGGATGAAGGAATGGTTCCTTGGTTAGAATTTTGGAATGATGGAAGGGACCCTTGATTAGCATTTTGGATTGATGGGATAGATCCTTGATTATTGTTTTTCTTTGGGATCCTTCATGAGATAATGTGAACCTTTCTAGGTTGACTTGATGAAGTTGTACTTTGAAATTGAAATAAGGATCCTTGATTTGTGTTTTAAAGTGTAGGAATAGGACCTTGGTTTTCATTTTGAGTCAAAGGTGTAGGACCTTGTGAAGTGGAACCTTGGTTCATATTTTTAAAAAGGGGGTTTGTAAAGGTCTTACCCATGGAATTGGAGGAACTTCCAAGTGTGAAACTTTGTCCTTGCGTAGTGGTATGGGTTAATTTGTTTCCTAATGTTGGGATACTTGGGATATGTGTGATAGTGGTACTCATGTGTGAAGTTGTCCCAAGGGGTATGTTTGATGTTTTTTGTGATGAGGGCATGACAAGTGCAAATGTACTTTTAGTTACCTCTTCTACAAGGGTTGATACATCAAAGCCTTGAGGTAATTTGGCACCCTTTTTAGCTAGTGTGTAGAAAGTTTGTTAGGGTTAACACTAAAAAGTTGATCAATCATGCTCAAAATTCTTGGATCTTGATAAGGTATTTCATGAGTTGGTTTGGTTTCCTTGTGATATGTCTCTTTTAGGTGTAGAATGATTTGAATTCGTTCCAAGGGTAGTGTCATGAAAAGGGTCACTTAAAAAATCTATGTCCTTTCTTTTGGATTTTGAACTTGTTTTAACCATGTGTTACTTTTGTAAGTTGAGGGATGATGCAAGATGTAAATGAGACTAAAATATGTTTTTTAGATTTTTAGATTTTAGAATATGAAAATACAAGGATGATAATGCACGGATGATGAATGCAAAATGAAGCTAAAGGTTGATTAATGATAAGGTGACTAAATGATGCTAAGGTTAAGATGAAGGAAAGCTATGCTAATGCAAAAGGATAATGAGGTAAATGGATGCAAAAGGATATGCCAAGCCATGGCTATGGTGGAAATGAACCATTTTTTGTATTTTTGGGATAAAGGTGCAAAGTGAAATCTAAGCAATATGAGTCTAAATGAGAGAAAGGTAATGCAAAGGAATTTTAAACAAAGGATGGAAATCAAGCTAATGTGAACCCAGGGCAACAAATTCCAAATGTCATTGACCATAAGAGGATAAATTTGACAAAGAAGAGACAAGACAAGGACACAAGTTCAAGACTCAAACTTGATAAGGTGACAATGAAAAGGATAATGGTCAGTGAAAAATAGAATATGTAACCAAGAATTTACAAAAGATCAAAAGTCTCCCTATGTTCAAAATTTTAAGGGTCAAATGCAACTTAAGAATCAAATTCTAATTTGTGCAATGCAATGGATGGAGGGGTGTAACCTATAATGAAATGTATTTCTAATGGGAATGCTAAAATGAGCTCATGAATCTTGAAAGTCTCTGGCTTATCACTAAGAGGTCATTGTGAAAATATTTTGGTCAGATTTTGGACATAAATTTTAGAAGTTTTTGTTTAGCAGACAATTGTGGCCTTGTTTTCAGCAAATGCGTCACATAGTTGTGGTTCAGGTTATCAAGTGCGGCTCTGTTTCCAGAAATTATGTTTCAAAAAGTCAATTGTAGTTTTCTAGTTCTCATTTGTGGTTCACAATAACAATTGCGGCTCTGTGTTCGATAGTTATAGTTTTCCAGAATGTTGCTTTGACAGTTTTTATGTTTTTGAACTGGTTTTCGATAAGATTTTGATCATTTTTGAAGAAATGTGATTGGAAAACATAGAAAATAGTATCAAGCACTTATTTTTGGTCTATTTTTGATGTGAAAATTTTTGATTACAAGAAAACAAGCACAAATCATATGGTTGGCAAGGACAATATCCACTAAGTTCCCACTTGGATTTCTCCATCTACACTTATTTAGAGAGGATAGCCTAGGAACTTGGTAGCACTGGCTCCCCCTTACTTGGAACTCACTTCTCGAACATACCAAGTTTTTAATTCCCCAAAGAGGAATTTTCTATCTCTACAAAGAACTGCAAAAATGTAGGACAACTTCAAAGGTTTGACCTCTTGTGCCAGCAAATAGAAGGATTTTGGCTTCTAAAAACAAGAGATGTCTAGAAAGGGAATCCAGTTCAGGGGATGCTGTGATAAAATCCCTCAAGAGGTCACCAAACCCTTAGAACAAGGAATTTTTGCATCATTAAGATACTAGGGAGAGCTATTATGTACCGCTTCTTGTTGATTTCAAACTTTCCTTACAATCACAAATTTATAGAGCGGTTCAAAAGGAATTGACTTTAGCCCGTTACCGCTTGAGTTGTTCCCTTGGGGTGAGTAATTTTTCTCACCAAGGTAGGCCCTCTAATGGGTAAACACAAAAACAAATGGGTCTTACTTTCTAATCATCGAGTTTTCACAAGGTGAGAGGATAATACCTACCATCCTTCAAACACTAAAATAGTGGTTCATTACCCCCTAGTTAAATCTACGTGAGAGAAGACAATTATTCATTTTAGGCACCAATTAAAAATGTTGTCTAATCTAAAGAAAACAAGATTTTGTGGTTTCAAAATAAAGCCTTGGACACACAAAAACCTACAAAACCATAGATTAGTAGTTTCACAAAGATATCTTGGACCAACAAAAGTTGCAAAAACCTTAGATAGCATACAAGGTTAAGGAAAAAACTAGAATTTAGCAACTAACAACTAAACTAAATTAGAGAGTAAAGAAACTAGATCAAGAATTGAAAAAAATCAAAGCAACTAGACTAAGAGCTCATTTTTTTATTTCTTCAAAAGAAGTAGTTCTTGGGAGCTCCACTCCAAAGCCACATGCTGCAAACAAAAGATTAGTAACCAAAAAACACTACTCTACTTGCAAAAGCCAAAAGAAAAAATGAAAAGACACTAAAATTGGAATTTTGTACCGAGCAAACAAATGCGTCGTTCCGTGCAATAATTACGTTGCTACGTCACATCGCACTAGAGCGATTGCATCACACATTTAAATTCAAATTTTCTCGCCTATCATGTCTTTAGTAAATGTGTCATTTCTAGTCAAGTGTGTCACTGCTTCTGTCAAATGTGTTGCTTCTTGGAAAATGCATCACTGCGTCTATCAATTGCGTCATTCCATATCTAAAATCTACAAAAATAAGAAAAAAAATCATAGGAAAAAATTGCAAAACTAGTGTTCACGTCAGGTTCACCAATATAAGATGGGGTTAGATAATTCCTAGCCTAAAACAAGTGAAAGCCAACACTTCTAAGCTACAAACCACATCCAAACAAGAGAAAACAAAAAAATAGAGAGTAAACTAAAATCATTCAAAGTAAATACTCCCCATTTGAAGTTGCTTCACTTCTCTTGTCTCTCCTATTTCTCCTTATGCCAATATTGCCCTTAGATTTTGAAGTAGACTTGTGCAAATACCTAAAAATAGTAAGTAGAAGGTTGAAGATGAAAGGATGTTAAGGAAAAATGGGAGGGGAAGGTTTATTTTATAGACAACCGAGATCGATCCTCTAGAAAGATGCAAAGATCAACAGTTGAGAATTGATGCAACCAAAATAGTCCATTCATGGAAGAGCTATGATGCCGATGGCTATGCCACCTGATGACTATGACAGAAATGAGGGCTATGATAGAAATAAAGGCCATGAGCAGGGCATCTTTGACCAAAAGGGAGGCATAAATAAATAATTTATATTAAATTATTTATTCAAAAATAGAGAAAATGGAAAAGTGGAAAATAAATAATTCATTCAAATTATTTATTTGGAGAAAATGGACAAGTGGAAAATAAATAATTCATACGAATTATTTATTTGGAGAAAATGAAAAAGGAGAATTTAATTAAATAAAATTGTGAAATCAATTTATTTAAATTGGGGGATGAAAATTAGACATTGATAATTGATTTAAATTATTTATTCAAAGGGGAGGAGAATGACACATAATTAAATAATCTTGACAATTATTTAATAATAGAAGAATGAAAAGGTCAAATAATAATAATTATTATCTGAATATAGATAAATGATGAAGGATAAATAATTAAATAAATAATGATTTATGTAATTATTGAAGAAAGAGGGTGTTAGTGACACAATCAATCTATTTTAATTGATCAAGATAGAATAGAGATTAGAAAGTGAATTAATTAAATAATTAAATTTTTTTTAATTAATAGAGGAATATGATCAAGCATAATTAAATAATTAAAATTATTTAATTATTAGAGGATGACGAACAAGGAAAAATGTTTCTCGCAGACTTGGGTCATTTTTTAGTGTCTACACATTGCTTCAACAAGCTTACAAGAACTAGAAATACAAATGGTCTAGAATGTTCTTCTCCCAAATATTAGTTGCCAACTGCATGAGGAGAAGCATCACTCAAGTGCTTTTCCACCAACCATAGACTAACTGAGATCCCCCACACATCTACCAAATTGGTAGATGGCCCTACCCTTCAATGAAGAGATTGGTTTGGTAACCTCATCTTTCAAGTAGCCTTTTCTGAGCATAGTGATGTGTCCTACAAATATAGAGCTACCATAATGTCTACTACCTCATATATGATTTCCCCATCCTAGAATGTAAATTGGATCACATAGTAAACTGATAGTGTAGATAGTGGCTACCTACACTACTTTGGCCAAAGATTCATCACCCAATAACTTCGAGTGAGGTCATTTGTTTCACCACATTTAATTGATCAATTTGTATTGACCATTAGTATTATATTCTAAGGTTATCCCCTTTCACATGGATTTATCCTAATCCTAGGAATAACCTTCCCATTAACTTATATCTAATGATATGCTATAAGATTCACAACACAACTCTATCTTATGCTACACACCTAGAGTACTGTCAAACTATGTATAGTCTTGGCATTCTACAAATAGTATAAATAGAATACAAACATTTAAAACCCATGTTAATATACCTTTCTATGTATGTATAACCCAAAATAAAGTTTTCCCAAAATAAGAGACAATCAAAGAACTTTCAAAAGACTTGCAAGCATCAAACACACATGAAAGACAATCTTTCCAACATGACATCATAATACAAAATATTTTTAACATAATGACAAGGATGTAGAAATTAGCGTTCCTTTTTTAAAGATCCAACTGAATAATCTTTTCTCATAGCTTAATGGCTCAAGCTCGCTTGCAACTTCCACTATGAACAACCCAAATACCTCTACTAGCTTCTCTCTAGATCTCTCAACAAAACCAATATAAAATAACAAGCAACTCTCTCTATCTCACAATTCTCAATTCACTCTCACAAAATTTGTAGTATAATAACACAAATAAAATTAGAATGATAAGTGTAACAATTGGTAGAATGGGAACCTCTATTTATACTAATTTGTGAGCAACCAAAGGCTACAAACAAGTCAATATTTTTTCCACCTTTCTAACTTCATGCATCGACTCATCAAGTTAACTCATAGGTTTGCAACACATCATAGTACTCACCATTTAAATGGTTGATTTGACTTGATATATGGGACAACAAGCTCAAAACAAGTTTCCTAATTCATATTCCTTTACAAAATGCTTCCAAATTTGTACTTGACTAAGTCTAAATGCTATTTGTAGGATTATGCACATTTGAAAGACTTCATTTGCATTCCAAACACTAGAAAATATGGCACCACCTCCATGAGTTTGGTGCCACAAATATAGCATAGGCTTTGACATATTCCAAAGGTTTCCAAACATCATTTACTTCCTTCAAAATGTTTACACAATAACATAACTCTTATGTACTTGTTTCTTTGTTTTGACTTGTTCTTATTAAACTTTATGCACTAGCTTACACTCCACTAAAAGCTTCACCATATGTTATATATGCCATATTTTATAATATGTGATTTTATTAACAATAATAATCAACACTATTTTATGCACTTGGTAATTATATCAATAAATTTTATTCATATTTATATATGTATATATATTTATCTATCAAAGTACATATACACATATATATTTGTATATTAATATATATATATTCATTTCATAAAGTATTTAATTCAATCAAACATTTATTCAACATATTTCCATTAGAATTCATAAATAAAACACAGTCACATTTATTGAAGCAATTTACCAAACTAGGTAATAGTAAATAGATAATAACACATAGAGTGTAATAGAAGTTTTCTTCTAATTACTATATATAGGGGAATGAGTTGGCTGAATCCACTAGTAGGAATCTCTTGACTATTATTTGCAAGTTGTTGGATAAAAACTCCAAGGATTGGCATACCAAATTGTGGTTTTCTCTATGGGTAGATCGTACCTGACAAAAGGCTACCCTTTGTTGGAAGTTTGAAAGTCTATCATTGTTGATGAAGATTGGCAACATGAGCATGAAGTGTACATACAATGATCGATTCAGTTGACCCAGTGTTGTCATTGATATCAACATTGTGGGGAAGAATTTTTGGTATCATTTATACAGTACTAACTATACCAAAAAGCTGATCTATCAGGAATTTGGCTAAGTGTTCTCTGTTGACGATGTTGTGGTTTAGTGCACCAGGTTTTGGGTCTACACTTCACCACAAGAATAGGTATAACTTTGCACTTTTAACCATATCATTACGATTGGCTTATACAACTATATTCAAGATCTTGAGAATTTTTTTGAAGCATACTAGAAGATATCAATGATAGAGTTCAACTCTGTATATCACTGCCATCTCTTTGTTCAATGTGTGAGTGTGGGAGATTCCACATTTCCTTAAGAAGGATGTTTTGGTGTTGTGGTTCTAGAGTTAGTCTCACTGATTTTGATGAAATGATAAATTGAAGAAAGATCGAATCTGGGAGTTATGTGTATGATAGGAAGTTTTTGTGATTAGGTCCAATTCTTGGCAAACCTAATACATGATATGCGTTGAGACAATTAATATACATTGTAGATTTTATTTGGATCTATTTTAGATCTATTCCAACCTAAATTAAGTATTGCATGCTTGCTTGGGTGTGAAGATAATTTTGAATCATGTGTGGTGCCACAAAAAGCTATTTTGGATTATTTTTATTTACATCTAATTAGGACGACCTAATTGATGTGTGCGAATGTATTTGGGTATATATATGAGAAATTTTGGAGTTGAAGAGATAGAGAAGTGTGAGTATAAATGACATATTAGGTGCGAGTGGTCTCAGATGATGCAAACATGTGAATTTAGTTGTAAGATTTTAAAATCAAAGAAAATTTGTTGAGCAATTGCTAAGCAGAGAAATACTTCATATTCAGAGCTTCAAAGGAACTAAAATACAACACGAGGAAGGTGCACTTTGTATCAGTTCATACTTTGGCAGTGAGCTATTTTTGTATTGTATTTAACTCTGGCTATGAGCCTTATAAGGATAGTGTGTCTTGACAGTGAGCTACTATAATATACTATATCCAGATATAATATATTGTGAGCTAGTCCTCATCGTGGTTTTTCCCTTTTTGAGTTTTCAACTTAAAAATCTCGATGTTCATGTGTTATGTGACTTAGTGAATGATTCATTCTTGCATTCTTTGTTTCAGTTGATATGTGTTCAAAATTTTAATAGAATATTGATTCACCCCCCTCTTAGTATTCTGAATGTTCAACAATTGGTATCAGAGCTTGGTTCCTTCAGAAAAGCCTAACAAATTGAGGAAGATCTTGGAAGTTTGAACATATGATAGACAAGAAGTATACTATTCCTTCAGAAGAAATTTTCATAATTGAATATGTTGAAGATGATTGTATGTTTGAAAAAGAAGAACTTAATTCTTCTCTTGAAGGTCTTGACAGAGTTGAAACTGAGAAATTGTTTTTAAAGGAAAGCCTAGGAGAAGCAAATGAATGCATTAAAAAGATGAGAGAAAAAATCAAGAAGTTTAGAGAAAGACATAGGGAAGTCAATGTATAGTCGAAGAAAGAAAATGAAGATATCATTGGACTGAAAGTGTAAGTAGAAGAAAAAGGAAGGATTGAGGAATGTCTAAATGCATTGGTACAAAGAAAGACTGAAGAATGCTCTAAACTTGAACAAGAAGTGGTAAATCTTAGATTCGATCTGGAAAAAGAAAAAATACATGAGGAGAAACTCAAAATAATTACTACAATTCTTGATAAATTGATTGTAATATAGAAACCCTCTAAGAGTAAAAGTGGTTTGGGACTTAAAGTAGGACAATGTTCAAAGGAAAAGCACACCTAACAAGTTTGACATGTTGGAGTACAAAAACACTGAGAGGGGGTGAATCAATGTTTCAATAAACAAATTCAATTCAATTATTTCTTAATCACATAGTCTCTTTGTGATAACTTGAGTGTTCAATTACTAAAAATAACCCAATCAGATAGGCAAGGCTTAATGCTTGATTAACATAGAAATTCAAGAGCTAAAAATAATGAATGTTTAAACATGAAGACCAATAGACCACAAATAATGAGAAACCATAACACAATGATTTATTGATAGGTAGGGGTCGTTGCTGTCACAATTCCATAATCATTTAATATTTTAATTGTCAACCCAGAAGTGTCTAAAGCTATTTGTGGTAATAATTGGACTAGTTTTGGGTGGTTTTGTTGTTGGTCTGCTTTGTCAAGAGTGGTTTAGTTTTGTTCCCTTTTTATCAAAAGTGTTTCTATGCTATTCTCCTAAGTTCTTCTTTACTTAAACTTATTCTAAAATTTATAAATGAAACATGTCATTTTAGAACAAAAATGTGTAGAGGTAAGATGTGTTTCGAGTTGGATTAGATAATTAGGAATGGGTTCTAAACTTAATCTATTTGCATAAAAATGAGAATCTATTTTAACTTGAATTCAAAGTCTAACTAAGAAAAAAATTTGAAATATAACTAATTTAGAAGCAACCTATTCCATTCCATATACATCCAGTCTATCAAGTAACAATTCTTTCTCTGTGCATAATCCATTAAGAACATTAAGAACATGACTACTTATCAACAATGAATGACCTATTTTGTCTTCAATCTAATTAAATAGAATTTAAACTAAGTTAAAACATAAATGATTCTATTTTATCAACACAGTGATAGAATGGAGATCATAATGATTAATTCTGAATTTAACATCTATTCTATCATTTTACTCCTGATTTATTTTGACTAAAAATAAGAATGAAGATGAACTAATAATTAACAGGATCACCTTCCTTTAGTAGAGTGGGCCTTGCTCTACCTCTGGAGGGATATAACATAGAATTTGATCAATTTCTTCCTTTTATTCCATCAAATTTTCCCAAAGAGGGGAAAATTACAAAGTGTTTCAACTGGGAATTGAAAATCGAAATCGACTTGAAAATAGAAAACTAATACAATCTATCCTCTAACTAGTCTTGAGAATGGATACATATATCCTTCTCTTATTTGAAAAGAAATAAAATATGGGAAATTAAACTAACTCTAGATTATTAAAGATATTTTGGAGTGCATGAATAAAAATCATGGGAATCTTGTGACCATCTTCAGTTGATGTTGAACATAAATACAAAGGTGGATTGCATGTTTGCCAAAATAGTTTGTTTAGCTAACAAGTTAGCTGATTGAAGCTGTTGAGTCATGATGGGGTTAGCTTCTAATTTCATTTGAATAGAAAAACAATTATCACTTCATTTTCTCCATAAATACTTCTTCCATTCATGAGTTAAACACATATCTACAAAACATTCACACATTAAATACCATTTAATCATGCATTGAAAGTAAATAAGCATTTATATGAAAGGATTCATATTATAAATATTGATGCATAATTAATTCCATAAGTGAAGCATATAAAAGATAATATCATAAGTTTTTAAGCCAGATATAAAGTATCAAGTGTGAAACTTAGAAAATATATGAGGTCTTTGTGAGCCCTCATCATCCTCCCCCTCCTGCTCTTAACCATGTCTTCATGGTTACAAATTGATCACATTAGGGATGTATTTGTTTAGAGTCCTAATCCACATTGCACAATCAAAGACACCTCCTCTCTATTCTTCTACTATCCCACATTTATTGGCCAAACCATGGTTCTCTTCCAGTTTCTCATACAAGGATTTCAAGACTTTTGCAGGTATCTTTTTCGGTGCATTGATTTTTGGGCTAGGCATAATAATGATGGGGACCCTGAATATCATACCAATATACTATTGGAAGAATGAAGAAGAACATATCATTATGCAGCTTTTGTGTTGTCATTGATGTCATCATGTTGTATGAGTTGCAATTGCAAGTTTATACTTAGAGTTGATTTGGTATTCTGAACCAGTATGCAGGTATTATCCTTCGATATTTTGGTCTACAATTCTCCTCTAGAAATTATCATTGCTTACAGTTTTTGGAAGAGGTTTTTGGATGTTGGAAGCTTGCAAGTTTAGAATTTCATGTGTTTAGGTGCTCGTATGGTGACTTGGCATTACTCTATTTTTGTATTTTGTTATTAGGTCTATCTCTGGAAGACCTAATAAACAATTGGTGGTATAGTGAATTAATTTTGTATTGTGGATATATGTGCAACCTATTCTAAGGTCCAAGCTAACATGTGGTAGCATGCTACATGCTTGAATTATTTTTGGAAATATTTTGTATATGCTTAAAGTTGGCAACTATCTTTTGGTGAATAAGGGATGCATCTAATTAGGCCGGCCTAACTGATGCTTGCGAATGAGTTAGATATATATATTGGATAATTTTGAGATTGAAGATGATGATTTGAATGCGAAGATGATGATTTTAATGTGAATGTGAATCAAGTTGAATATAATTCTGCTGCATGTGAGTTTTTTCGGCATCAAAGGAACTGAATCTGTACTTGTTAGTTGTAACTTCATCAGTTCATATTTTGGTTGTAAGCAATTTTGTTATTGTATTTGTGTAGGCAGTGAACCTCTCATTTTGGATAGTGAGTCTTGGTAGTGATCCACCCTTTGTAATATATTATAACCGGTTATACTATATTGTGAGCTAATCCTCACCGTGGTTTTTCCCTTTCTAGGTTTTCCATTTAAAAATTATGGTGTTCATGTGTTGGGTTCTTTTATGTTTTGTTAATAATTTTTCTCATTTTTACAATTACATGCATTGTAGTAATTGGATGGTGTTTGTTCAAAAAGTTGAAGAAGATACTGATTCACCCCCCTCTCAGTATCTTGGGTATTCAACAGTTGGTATCAGAGCCTGGTTCCTCTGAAGAAGCCTAACAACTTGAGGAAGATCTTGAAGATTGAACACATGGATGATAAAGAAGAACTCCAAACAACTCTTGATGATCTTGACAAAGCTGAAAATAAAATAAAATATCTGAAAGAAAATATTGATGAGGCAAATTAATGCATTTAGAAATTGAAAGAGTAATTGAATAAATTCAAAGAAAGACACAAAGAAGTTAGTGAGCAATTAAAACAAGAAAATGAAGAGATTAATGGATTGAAGGTGAAAGTGGAGGAAAATAAAATAATTAAATATTCTTTGAATAGAGTGGTGCAAAGAAAGTCTGATGAATGCTCAAGGCTTGAACAAGAATTGGTAAACCTAAGAAAAAATATGAAAAAAGAAAAAGTATGTGAAGATAGTTTCAAAACAAGATCCACCAAGCTTGATGAATTGATTGTAGGACAAGAACCATCTAAATACAAAGGTGGTTTGGGACTGGAAATAGGTGAAAGCTCAAAAGCTATGTAGAATTCAAACCTAGTGAACAATCAAATGACTCAAGGTAAAGGAAAACAAACGAAGAACTCAAGAAGCTTTATTAGGAGACCACCTATCAGACAATCAAATTCTCAAAGGTATCCATCCTTCAATGGTATTTTTTTTTCATGCAATAAATTTGGTCACAAGGCTAAAAAGTATAGAAGTAGAATAAACCAGTATGCTGGATCTTTCTTTGGAAAATGTTTTGCATGCAAGAAAATTGGACAGAGAGCTAGTGAATGCAAACCTTAGATGATGAATTGGTTTAATGGAGGTAGAATGAATCAATATTTTGTTGGCTACTGCTATACATGTAATAAGTTTATACAGAAAGAAAATCAATGCATATCAAGGGTTAGTGGATGACAAACAAATTAGAGAAATGTTGTCTACTACAATTGCAACAAACCAAGACATATTTCAAGAGTTTGTAGAAGTAAAAAGGGAAAGCAATCTGATTAGGTAAAGAAGAATGAAGTAGTGAAGAAAGTTGACAAGAATGAGGTTAAGCAAGAAATGAAAAATATATAGAAAAATAAAGAAGAGCCAAAAACATCATATGCGTATGTGCCCCCATCTGGTATAGATAATTCCTTTGAGAATTAGACCCAACATGATCTTAGGGGGAGCTTTAACAAAAAATTGTTTGAACCCCCTAGATTTTGGGCATGTTAGTATTTGGCATGAAGATATATTGTAAGGAATGAATAGGAAGAGGTTATGCAAAAGAAACCAAAAGAAAATATGTAGGCATGATCTTTTGTGGAGGAAATTAGGGTTTTTAGTGTAACATAAAGGTTTTTATCAGCCTATCGAAATCCATCACATTTAATGTGAGTTAGGGCATCACATTGATCTATAAAGAAAAATTGTAAAGTTTTTTTAATCACTTGTGCATTTGAAGAAAGTGGAGAGTGATTTGGAGCATTCTTGAGGTGCTTTGGAGAGCGAGTTGTGCAAACCTTAGTTTTGATTTTTCATGAAAGAAAAAGGTATTTTTTACTCCTGTGATGTTGTGGTTTTGTGTAAATATTCTTTTTGAAATCACTAGAGTTTGGTGTGTGGTAGAATGGAAGCCCATGTAGTCATAAAAGAATAAAAAATACCTAGACCCTCCTATAAGAAATATTATATGAATGTTTTTGAAGATGACCCTCTGGGCGCCTTCTCTTCAATTCCTCATGGTGTCATGCCCATTGAAGACACTAGGATGTACATTCGAGTTAAAATTGAGGAATATGATCATAGAAAATTGATGGACATGTGGTCAAATGATCTCATCGAGGATAATTTCTTTATAAAATTCGAGTATTCAAATATTGTTGTGAAGAAGTTGGATTGATGGAACTCCTTTCCTAATTTCAGCTCCACTATTGATGATAAATATATTAAACCAACTCTCATCAAAATGCATGAATTTTTTTTGTGGACTGAAAGACCCCATCTTATAACTAAGGAAATGATTAAGGTAGTTATTGGACTCTGTAACACCGGACCAGTACCAGTGTTGAAGTTGGTGAAGAATGAAGTGGTGATGGAACTCATCAGAGCTACATTTGATAAAAGGGATCTAGTGATGAAGCCTATTACTAATCCTGCTGTGAATTATGCAACTATAATGATTGGACATAAGAATTACTTCACAAATAAAGAAAATTCAGTGTCTGCTATAGTAATCTACACCAGATATGACATGGCAACTAATGGTGTTGATTATGATTTGTGTGAACTTCTCTAGAAATAGTTGTTTGATAATTTGAAGATGTCAAAGGAAAAGAAATATGCATTTAAGTTTGGTTCTTTGATTGTTTGTTTGCTATTCTACTTTCTTAGAAGGCTTCCCAGAAGAGATGATGTGGTAATATGGGGCACATCCAAATCGATTGCAAATCAAATTTTTGATTATTTGCACAATTTTGGTTGATTTGAAGAGTTGAGATAATGCTCTGACAACATTCTTTGCTATGTTTAAAAGCAACATGAATGAAAGAGAGAATTCCAAAGCAAGTTGTTGAGAAATATAAGGATGATATCATATTTCATGTATCCTTTGATGAGTGCATGGTTGGAGTTGTTGAACTCCAGATTATATGGATTCAACCTTTGGGGTATGAGATTATAGAGGATGAAGCTGAAGGCTATGTAAAAGTTTTTTTGAAAATCTCGGAAGATACCAGTGAACCTAGAATTGGCACATATGTAAAAAATCTATGGAAGTTCACTTGGAGCATAGGAAACCTACAATGAGAAAGAAGATAGATGAAATGATTAGAAAGTATGGTTTCACTAATGAGAAGATTGCACAAAGTAGGGCCTTGGGAGAACAAAAGACTAGAGAATAATCAAGTCTAAGAAGATCCGGTAGGAATGCTCCTTCAAAACTAGCTTCTAGCCCTGCAACAGTAAAAGTAGAGCCTAGTGCTCCTAGTAAAGGAAAAGGCTTGGCTCCTTCTGGACCTACTATAAGATCTAGAAAAAGAAAAGGAATCCCTCTAGTGGCACTTGTCAAGTGAGGAAAGAAGGAGAAAGCTACAAGGGAAAATAACCTCAACATCACCGAAGATGAAGAGGAAGAAGAGGAAGACCTTGTAGAAAAATTAGTAAGAAAGAAGAGAGGAAGCATGTCCTCTGGTGAAGGTGCTTCACAGGAAGAAAGTGTTGATTCTAAGATATTTCATTATGTATCATCCTTTGAAGAAGATGAAGAATATGGTTTTAGTGTTCATGTGCACACAAAATTTGAAGCAAAGAAGGCTAAAGTTGCAGAAGAGGTGATTCTAGACCAGGAAGAACAAAAGGCTTCTCTGGTAAGACCTAGTTCCCCTCCTAGATTAGAGGCTTTGGTAAATAGTTTGATACATTTTGAAGATATGCTACAACCTACAAAATTTTTTATGAACAAGTAGGTAAGGAGGACAAAAAAATTTAATGATGGCTATCATTCAGTATGTTATTACTTTGGAAGTTAACTGGGATTATGTTAAGAATAATGTGCCTTATAAATTATGGGAAACTTTAATGAAAATGAGATCAGAGGTTGTTGAACTAGAAGAGAAAATAAGAAATGAATCATTTGAGAATATTGGGTCCTCTTTGACCCCATGTGATCTGGAAACCTTGAAGAAGGTTTGTTCAATGATGTTTTGGATGAAGAAAAGAGTAAACACTTTGATGACAAGAGATAAGAAGCAGATAAAGAAAATAAAGAAGGAAACGAAAGATGCCATCAGGGGTATGGATGAGAAATATGGCATGCTTGGTGCACTCCCATCTGGTTCTGCACCTAAGTCAGGAGAAGAAGTATTTGTAGAAGTTAAGGAAGACATTATTTTTGGTACAAGTGATACAAACATTCCTCTAGAAATGAATGATGCAAATATTCCTTCGGAAATAGGTAGTATAGGTGTCCTAGAAATAAATGATAAAGATGAAAGTGAGAGGGATGAAGGAGAAAAAGATAAAGATAAAGAAGAAAAAGATAAAGCTAAAGAAGAAAAGGATAAATATGAAAGTGAGAGGAATGACAAAGAAAAAGAAGAAGATGGAAAAGAATAAGAGGAAAAAATAAAAGAAGAATAAAAAGGTAGAAGAAAAGGAAGAAGAGAGAGTAGAAGAAGAAGAAAGAAATGGGGAATCTGCCAGAAATAATGAAGAAGAAATAACGTAGGTTGCAGAATCAAAAAGGTCCTTTCGAGAATCCTCCTTCGATAATGATGTTTTGAAAGGCCTTTTATCCAAGCAGATCAAGTTCTAGCTGGTGATTCCTCTGGAACTTCTACAACTCTCCATGATTTAAGGTTGTGTGGATTTCGACAAGATTTATCCTGTGCATAAATTGGTACTAGGGGATGCATTGCATGCATCTAAAAGAAGAGAAATCTTGGAAACACATTAGAGGGAAAGTGACCTTATTGATGATGCCATCAAAGCTTTATAAGAGGCCACACTCGATACATCAATGGATACATCTCTCACTCTGGTAGAGAATTTGAAACTTCTATAGGACTCCTTTAAGGAGTATGCCTTCAAAATTAGTGAGAAGACAAGGCAATATGTTGAAGAGAAATTGGCAGAGAAAATGCTTTTGGCACTTCATGACAAGTGTGCTCTAGTACACACTAATACTGAAAAGACCCTAGAAAATGTGAAGACTTGTGAGTTCAAAGCAAATACTATATTTTCTTACTACATAAGGTGACCAAATGCCACATAAAGCATCAAGGATCTGATGGACTCCATTGAGTCTTAGTTGATAGCTATTTCTAGTACATATAGCGCATCCAAAGATAGAGATAGGTCAACTTGGAATGCCATCTCTGCTCACAGAGAAAAAACCTTTATGTTACAGAAGTAGAAGGAATATATCATTAGAAAATTTGGTCTTCTAGGTGACAGTGTGAGAATGGAGTTCACTCTAGTTGCCAATGCCTTGGTGAATGCAAAAAAAAAGGATAAAATCAATCTAAATCTGGGTACACCGGATGATGCTAAAGCGAGCCTAATTGAGTTGGAATCTCTTAATAAAATGTTGATATCTGCTAAGCAGAGTTGGGAAAAAGGAAAGACAACATGGCAAGGTATTTTCAAGAAGCTTCAAAGCTCACCTTCCTCCGAGTAATACCTTTTACACATTTTTTGAGACAAACTCCTAAGGGGGAGTTAAGAATTTTGATTCTTTTGGTCATACAATGTTCCGAACTGTCCCTGTATATACATGTATATTCATATTTTTTGGACCACCCTTTGTCCTTGATGTTAAAGGGGGAGAGAAAAGAGAGAGAATGTTATGGAGAGAAAAGGGGAGAGTATTATACATAAGAGGTTTGCAAATTATTTTGGCACATGTTTCCATTAATGACAAAGGGGGAGATTGTTGGAAGAATGAAGAAGAACATATAATTATGTAGCTTTTGTGTTGTCATTCATGTCACCATGTTATATGAGTTGCAATTGCAAGTTTATACTTAGAGTTGATCCGGTATTCAGAACCAGTATGCAAGTATTATCCTCTGGTATTTTGGTCTACAATTATCCTCTAGAAATTATCATTGCTTGTGGTTTTGGGAAGTGGTTTTTGGATGTTGGAAGCTTGCAAGTTCAGAATCTCATGTGTTCAGGTGCTCGTACAACGAGTTGGCATTACTCTATTTTTGTATTTTGTTATTAGGTCTATCTCTGGTTGACCTAATAAACAGTTGGTGGTATAGTGAATTAATTTTGTATTACAGATGTATGTGCGACCTATTCTAAGGTCCAAGCCTACATGTGGTAGCATGCTACATGCTTGAATTTTTTTTGGAAAGATTTTGTATATGCTTAAAGTCGACAAATATCTTTTGGTGAATAAGGGATGCATCTAATTAGGCTGACCTAATTGATGCTTATGGATGAGTTAGATATATATATATATATATATATATATATATTGGATAGTTATGAGATTGAAGATGATGATTTGAATGTGAATACAAATCTAGGAAAATATAAGTCTACTTGCATGCAAGTATTTTGAGCATCAAAGGAATTGAATCTACACTTGTTAGTTGTAACTTTATCAGTTCATATTCTAGTTGTAAGCGATTTTGTTATTGTATTTGTGTAGTAGCGAGCCTCTCATTTTGGATAGTGAGTTTTGGCAGTGAGCCACCCTTTGTATTATCTTACAACTAGTTATACTATATTGTGAGCTAATCCTCACTGTGGTTTTCCCATTTTGGGTTATCCACGTAAAATTTTTGGTGTTCATGTGTTGGGTGCTTTAACGTTCTATTAATTATTTTTCTCATTTTTACAGTTATATGCATTGGAGTAATTGGATGGTGTTTGTTCAATAAGTTTAAGAAGATACCAAGTCACCCCACTCTCAGTATCTTGGGTATTCAACATCCACAATTCTTGCTATTTCTATATTAAACTGATAACATGTCTGATCCTTGTCAAGCTCCATTTGATATAGTTTGGAATGATAGGCTCTCTCCTTTTAATTGATCAGGAATGGAGTTAAATATTTATTTGCATGCATCATGAGCCAATGGGGTTAATGTACATTTTACATCCTAATAACATGCAATACTCTTTAATAATTTAGACACATAAATGGGAGCAACATCATTTAGTATGGCCACCGATCTAAGTTTCTTAATGTAGTCAATTGCATCAGGTGTCTCTCCTCTCATTGGAAATCCATACCTTTTTTTGTGTTTCTTTGTATTCTCCCATTCTTTTCCTCCATTTGATTTAATTCCACAACAAAGATACAAATGACCTAATCTAGAGCTCTCCAACATAAATGTTGAGGAGAGAATCATCTATATCTCCCATAATGAAAGCACGCTGAAAGAATTCACACATCTGATTTTGAACACTTGGATGACTTTTAAAATAAGATTGAAGAAAT
>CM021109.1:304205133-304241909 GCA_007115665.2 Sequoiadendron giganteum
TTCCTTCTTCAGGCTCATATTCCTCTGAAGTTTCGATTTGTTTTTCTTTTCATTTTCTAGGAGGTTCAACTTCCTTAGAGTCTTGTTACCTAGGTCTCCCTAAAGGTTTTTCCCTAGTTTTCTTTGAACCCTTTTCCTTCTCTACTTTCAAGGTTCTGCTTATGGGGGTTTTATAATTCCTAGAACCCTCATCCTTAGTGCGCATTAGGAATTCCCTCCATTTTTATTTACCATTTGATTTTTGCATGAAATGATGTTTTATAATCAAATGCATTAATCCATGATGAGTGATTCTAGTTTCCTTTTCTTTACATCTCATAGCCATATCATTGATTTGAGAAAATAAGAATGTGGGTAAATTTACCCTTACCTTTGGTTTTGCTTCACCATGTTGAATATGAATGAGTAGTCAAAGAGATGGCCCAAAAATTGTATTGAATTGGACCTCATAGGTAAAATACCTCATTAAGAAATAGACAATTGATGACTAGGGCTTCTGGAGACTTCCTCGGTCGATGCCCTTGTTTCTCCCTTTGTGAATCTGAAATGTAGGCAAATGTTTTGGGTCAAGATGAAACATTTCTAGAAGCTCCTTTAAATCATATTGGCCTTGCTTTACAATTTCTCCCTCAACTAGAATTCCAAAGAGTGCACTGATAATGGCCATGGACACTTCAATAGCCTCACCTCTCACTACTATGAAGTTGATATGAAAATTTCTTATAAATTCTTGAATAACATCCCATTCGTACCCTTCATATTTGAGAATGAGGTCTAGCCAACCTATCCACTGCAACCATCTTCTTGTTTCACTATCAATAATAGATTCCTTTGGTTCATCCATTCTCTTGTAACCCATTTTTAAAGATGGAGAATTCAAAAACTCTGAAACAAATTAGGAAATATGCAAAAATGGGGATATTATAGAAATGACAATAGGTTTCTTTTCTTTAAAAATGAATATGAAGTGGCTCATGATTGATTCGATACCTAGAAATTAAGTGAATTTCATCTACCATAATGTTTAGTTTTCTCAGAGTGCACTTTGCATGCATGAAACCTCCCATCAATCAAATTTTTGAAATTTGTTGATGATATGTGGCGACAGTTCATTCACTGATGTTGACATTTCTCTTTAAAAATATCACTTCATAATTATTACCTTGAAAACAACAAGTAATACCACCTCATCTTTTCATCACTTAATAATTTACATTTGGTGTTTAAACATGATGATATGACCTTTTTAACAACTTCATGAAAAATAATTAATGCATTTAAAATTTGAAAACAAACACATCATATAAACACCTACCTCATGTGAAATGATATTTGATGTTGATAGATAGTGTACTTTGATGGCAGAATCATAATATGTGAGAGTTCATTAGATGGTATAATATGCACAATCACAATTGATAAATATAATGCTTTTCACTCAATTCCTTCTCAAAATAAGAAGGTAGCATGCTGGGCTCAACCCTTGTGGGAGCCTACTTTTCTCCACATGCTATTATGCAAAACCATGAAAATATGCAATATAAAATGAACCTATACCTGCACAATCAACACACAAGTTAGCAAAACAATGAAGTTGAAATCTTCAAATGATGCATTAATTCCTCTTCTCCAACTAATCATCAATATTTTAGAGCTATCAAAAGTCTTCCTCTCAAGATCTTCTTTGAGTACTAAGAAAAACCAATAAGGAGTCATCAAGAATTGAATAAAGTTGAACATCTAATCAAAGCTTAATCAAAGAATTGATTACTAATTCGATCAGGAGCCATCAAGATCTTTCTGGTTCTGTAAGGATCCATCATAATCTTTCCAAACCCGTGCCTACAAAAGACAAGAAGATTAGAAAAATATTTTTCTTTTTTGAAAAGTAAACCACCATTGCTAGTTTTCAATCTACTTTCTTTATTAAAAAGGTAAACTTCAATTTTTGGTTCTCTATCTACCTTCTTTATTCAAAACAATCGAAAAGTACTAAGGACTAGACACTTCGCCTAAAGAAGAAAAATCTTCCTTGGTAAAATGTTCTATCCTTAACTGAAGTTCAGTTGTAAATTCTTCTTTTGATGCTGGTTTATCATATAACCTAGGTCTATGTCCATTTACCGACATTTTCTTCTTCTCTCCATCAATAGTTATCAATTGAATAGCTCCATTATAAAAAAAATGCTTAATCTGATACAGTCGAAGCCATCTAGTATGCAACTTTCCTTTGAATTCCTGAAACCATGAAACAAATAGTAATATCGAATCTCCTACGGTAAATTGCTTACTATGGATATTATTATCATGCCATTGCTTCCTCTGATTTTGAATAGTCTCAGTTTGATGTAAAGCTTCCATCCTCATTTCATCTAATTTGTTCAACTGCAACACTCTATTTTTTTGTGCTTCAATCAGGTCTATACCCACATTTAAAGCTATTCTCAATGTTTCAAGTTCAAATTCTATAGGAAGAATAGGAATATTCCCATAAACTAACTTATATGGAGAAAACCCTGTGGTTGTTTTCCATGTTGTGTTGTATGCCCAATTTTTTTTGTCAATCTATCACACCAATCACTCTTTTGAGATGAAACTATCTTTGTGAGTATATTCTCCAACTCTCTATTAGTCACCTCCCCTACCCATTTGCTTGAGGATGGTATGGTGATGACTTCCTATGTTGCACTTGATATCTCTGGAGAAATTCCTGAAAGAATCAAGGACATAAATTGTGATCCTTGATCTGATACGAGTGTTCTAGGTGCTCCATACCTCTATAAAATGTTCTTATATAGAAATTTTGCAACTCTTTCTTCCTTAGCAGCTGGCAATGCCTTGAATTCTGCCCACTTGGTGATATAATAAGTACATACAAGGATGTAATGATTTCCTTTTGATGGTGGATCAATGGGACCAACAAAGTTGATTCTCCATTTCTCAAATGGTTCTAAAGAAACTTGTGTCTGTAGTGGAATTTCTGGAGAATATGTAGGCCTTCCCATCCTTTGAAATTGATCACAATACCTGATATAATTATTTGCATCGTTAGTCATTATTGGCCAGAAATAGCCTACTCCAAGAATCTTATGCATTGTTCTTATTGTGGAATAATGTCCCGCACTTGGATCATCATGACATTCCCTCAAAATATCATAAATGTCTATCTCCTATACACATCTTCTCATGACATGATCTGGACATATTTTAAATAAAAAATCATTAGTTAATCCATTCAAATCTAAAAATTTCTCTAATTAATCTCTTTTGCTGCTTGGATGAAAAATAAGGACATTTTCCAGTTACTAAATAATTAGCAATATCAATAAACCAAGGTGATTGAACTGATATGGAAAATAGGTGTTCATTAGGAAATTTATCTTCCACTGGTTCATTATTCCCTTGTAAAACCATTTTAGACAAAAATTCAGCCACGACATTATCTTTACCTAGTTTATCAACTATTGTTATATCAAATTCTTGTAATAACAATAACCATCGAATGATGCATGTCCTCCCACCATAGCTTTATTCATCAGGTATTGAATAGTTGCATGATCTGTATGCAAACAAGTTTTATAACTAGTAATATAATGTCTAAATTTATTAATGACATAAACAACTACTAAAAATTCCTTTTTAGTAGTGGTATAATTTTGCTCCACTGGATTGATATTTTTACTTATGTAATAAATGGCATGCATTGCTCTCAATTCATCCTTTTATCCCAGAATTGCTCCAATCAAAAAATTAGATGCTTCTGCATTTATATGAAAAGGTTCACCCCAAACTAGCTCAACTATGATAGGTGAGGTTGTTGAGTCATGTTTTATATCATCAAAAGATTGTTGACACATTGCAGTCCAAAGAAATTCTAAATCTTTCTTCAATAAATGAAATAGAGGACCTGCAATCTTACTAAACCCTTCTATAAACCTTCTATAATAACCAACATGTCCTAAAAAGATTCTTACCTCACTCTGGCTTTGAGGTATTAGTATTTATAAAATAACTTCAATCTTTTAGGATCTACTTTGATTCCTTCTTTTAACACATGATGTCCTAACACATTTCCTTTTGTCATCATTAACAAACTCTTCTCATGGTTTAATGATAACCTATGCTCTTTGTACCTATTCAAAACTTTATATATTATTCAGAGATTTTTTATAAGTTTTACAATGGACTATAAAATCATCGATGTATACCTCCACACATGTTGCTGTTAAATATGAAAAAATGGCAAGAACAACACATTGCAAAGTTGCAGGTGCATTACATAGTCCAAAAGATAAAACCCTATAAGCATAGGTACCCCATGGGCAAGTAAATGTTTTTTTGTCTTGATCTTCTAGAGCTATCTGGATCTAGTTATACCCACTAAAACCATCAAGAAAAGAAAAGTAACTGCTTCCTGTTAAGTTATCCAACACTTGATCTATAAAAGGCAGTGAAAAATAATCTCTCTTAGTAGCATTGTTCAATTCTCTGTAATCCACACATACTATCCATTTACCATTTTTCTTAGGAACTATGAGAAGTGGAGAAACCCATTGGCTATCTAAAATAGGATAAATAAATCCCACTTGGAGCAGTTTCTCTATTTCCAAATTCATAAAATCTCTCAGTGGAGGGTTAATCCTTCTTTGAGATTTCCTTACAGGTTTAATATCCTCTATGTAAATGTGATGTTTATAGATATTCAGATGGATCCCTCTCATATCCTTATAATCCCAAGAAAATTCTTCAGTGTTCTCTAAAATCCCTTTTAGATCATCTTCTTTCTTAGTTGATAAGGATCCATTAATGAGTAAAGGTTTATCCATTTTCATTAATATTTGCTTAGTCTTGTCTTGAAGAGTGGAAGGTTCTCCAATCAAAGTATTCAAAGGGAAGGGATGTGACAAGAGTTGATGGAGCAATTGGTTATGAATTGAATAAGAACTCATGATTTTAGTTAAAGGATAGTGATATTGATTATCAATAACATCATACACTTCAAGATTTCCTTCTTCCTCATCCATACATTCTTGATATTCTTCCACATGTTCTATCAACGTTACCATTGCAATTTCTCTGACCTCATCATGTTGTGAATTAAAATTATCAATCCAGCTTTGGTTTTCAGATGACAAAGAGGGTTTTGTTGGAGGATAAATGAATAATTATTTTTGTCATATGACATTAGAAATAGTCATGCTTCTAGATCTATAATCAATAAGGTCAATGAATATTTCCAACCAAGGTCTCCCCAAAATGATTAGATAGACTGTATTCCTTTGGTTGCTTTTCAAAACAAGGAAATCGACTAGATATTCCCATGTATAGATGGTAAAAATATTATCCTCTAGAATCCCTTCCAATTTTGTAATGGATTGATCTACCAGTTGTAAAACTTTGGTTGTTGGTTGTACATTTGTGATCCCTAATTTATTAGCTATTTCAATTGTAATAACATTAATGGCAGCTCCTAAGTCAATGGGAATATTTCAAATTTCAATGCCATTAATGTTAAGGGTAATTACTGGACTTCCAGGATCACCATACTTCTGAGGGATCAATTTCCCTGACAAAAAATCATAAAGTTTTCCTCCAATTTGAATGGTAGGAGGTAACTTCTTTTTCTTGCCAGGTGTTTTGAAACACAAAGATTTAATATCCTGGTTAATTTCTGGTATATCATGAATAAATCTCAAGAGTGGAATTTCAATGTTAATCTTCTTGAGCTCTTTGATAATTTGAGAATCCATCAAGTCATCCTATTTCTCCTCAGTTTGTTTCTCTACCACTAATTCTTGTTGAAGGCGTTCAGGGAATGGTGCTTATTTATTAGAAGAAATTTATTCATTCTTCTATAGTGTGTCCTTCACCAAATCTAGTTGTTGTTTACCTTTAGTTAAATTATGAGGTAGAGTGGCAGGGATAGCAAACACCCAACTATGATGGAAAATACCCTCTAGCACTTAGGTTTCAACAAGCTTCCACAAACTATGGTGAATTAGGCACTTTTCTGTCAAAAGGCTAGTAGTCTTACCCGGTGGGACAGTCAATATAAAATACGCACGGAGGACTTTCAAGACACAAAACCTATGGATTTAGACATCCAAAATTAACCCCTACAAAGTTCCAAAACCTTTCCTCTTGATTGTTAAGGCATCACTCACAATGGCCCTTTCTACCACTACTCCAAGAGGCCTAATTCACAGACCTACACCTGGGTCTTAATTACCTAGGCTCCCCCCTTCACCCCAAAGCCAAAAAAAAACTCCTAAAGGTTTTCCACACCTGTTACCATAATTCCTAAGTGCCCTTCAAATAGATTCTTCAAAATCAACCAAAAACTCACTTTTTTGCTTGTCACATGGGCTTGCCACATAGAGATGTCAAGCCAAAACATTGCACCATTTGCCTCCAAAGTGCTTGATGTTCTCCAAGACCTCTAATACATAATATTTAACCCTCATACCTTCCATCCCACCAAGATTTTTCAATGCTACAATGTGGGAATGGAAGATGCATCCATATTTTGCCAAAACCTTGATTTTAAGGGTTTTCAGACCACCTGGGAGTAAAATTAAGATATCTCCCTTATTACTCAATGAAATATCACCACTCAAACTCCAAAAGAAATATTATTCAATTAAATTTCCAAAAATTACATGCTTCAATCATAAAACAAAACTTTCAGATCGTACCAAGCATGGGATCAGCAAATTCTACAGAAAAATATGGGATTTAAGACCACCCGATAGTAAATTGGGGATATCTCACTCAATTCTCAATGAAATAACACCATTAAAATGCCAAAATAATTTTTATTCAATTATCTAGCCAACCATTATATTCTTAGAGAGTGGAACAACACATACAATCTGTACAATGTATGGGATCAACAATTTCTTAATGAAAAACTCAAAAAAATAGCAGCTTCTCCTTTGAAACTCCTTCCAAACTTGTTCAACAACCTCTCCTTCAAGATATTACAACAATATATCATGTTACCACCTTAAAAATACTTCTTGAACCGACCAACTACGATAACCACCCTTTGTTAGACTCCTAAGATGGCAATTTTGCCAATTTTGTTCTTTAATCATTAGCCCATTACAACTTGTCTTTATAAATTCCTCCTAACTAATCTATTAAGCCCTCTAATACATTTAAAATGGTCATTGAGACCTTATTATCAAATAAAACATGAATCCTCAAACCTACACTATAGCCTATGCACTTAGATCATATTGCCAACATGGCATAAAAATGGGCAACTCATGACATGCAACTTATTTCATCATATTTTGCTTACAATTTTAAAAGTATTCAAAGTCACTTGTTGAACCTTCAAGGTCTACCTCTCTCTCTTTGCCAACTATAGGTGCCCTTGCACCAAATTAGGTTTTTATGGTACCAAACAAGTTCTCAATTGAATATCTTTCAAATCAATATTGTTTAGGCCAACTATATTAGGATTAGCATTGTAAGCTGGCTATTGAGGTTTAAAATTTCTAGGATTGGGAGTTGGCTAAGCTGGAATTTGTAGGTTGTGTGGGATCGAGAAAAAATGATTGATTTTGATTCTAAGGTCTTCTTGGTCCCCGATTGTGCCATTGATTACCTTGGTTAGGCTAGCATTGTGGTTGATTGGGCTTCCACTAATATTGATTAGGCTTCCACTATGGTTGGCTCCATTGAGGATTAGCCCATTCAGGCTGTCCCCAAGGTGGTACCCAAGATGTTGGCATAGAAGGAGGTGGAATTGGCATTTGTTGGGAACTCCAGTGAGACAGTGTATTCCACTGATGAGGGGGGTTCCATTGATTTGAACCTTGATTGACATTATTTCTAGGATTATATTGTCCTCCAAAAGTAGGGTTAAGCTGCCTATATCCTACATAATTGAGTTCTTCTTCTACAGGTGCAGATTGAGAAGGTTTCTTCAAATGGTTTTTAATCTCTGGAAGGAGATTACATTTACCAACAGAATTTTTCTTCTCATAAATATCACACAAATCTACTTGATTAAGAGGAAATTCCCTTAATGGATGTTTGTCTCTACATTTAGGACAATATATAGCCAATGGTTCTACTATCCTTTTTTCAGGTTGCGAATCGAGGTGGATAAGGAGATTAGTTTTTAAATTTTCCATTTCCTCCATGACCTTAGAAACATTGGAAGAGGAACCCCTGTTCTTCTTCCTATAACTTGGTTTTGTCCTTGAATAGTTCATGCAGATCTCAACTATGTCTTCAAAAGTGAGTTTATTGATGTCTCCTTTTCCTATCAAGTTCAAAGCATCTCTTGAATCATCATCAATTCCTTTTAGGAAAATGGAATTACTGTTTCTTCATCCAACCCATTCCCACATCTTTAAAATTTTTTTTGGTATCTACCCACACAATACTCTAAACTTTCCTCTTCTAACTATTACATTTTAATCAGTTCCTCTTTCTTGTCCCTAACCCGAGAGTAATCCTGGTATTTGTCCAAAAATCTATTTCCATTTCTTCCCAAGTGTTAATGGAATTAGCATTCAATCCCATGAACCAACACAAGGTTGATTCCTTCAGAGTGGATGTAAATAGTTTCAACTTTTTTTTATCAGATGTATAATCATAAGTTTGACACAATACTTTGAATCCAAACAAGAATTGGTCAGGGTCCTCCAAAATTTTCCCATGAAATGTAGGTAAAATAGAGGGTGAAATATTTTTCAGAGGCAGTTCATTAGCCTGCCTATTAATGGAAATAGGGAAAGAGAATGTTCTGTTAGGAACCTCTTCCTCTTCATCCCTTCCTCCTCCTCTTACATCCACCATATCTTATGAGTGGTTGGAGACTATTCTAGTGGATGATGATGAATTTGTAGAGTGTGGGGGAGATCCTTCTAGAGAAGGTATTAGATCTATTCTGACGAATCTTCCAAGCTGATCTCTTCATCTGTTCATCAACTGATAAAAATATTCTTACCAACACTTAAGGATTCAATTTTCTTCTAAGGCCATATCATTCCCCAACAACGACACCAAAAAATGATGGGTAAGGGTCATTGCTATCACAATTACCTAATCATTTAATCTTTTAATTGTCAACCCAAGAGTCTATCTATGGTAAGAGATGGACTAGTTTTGGGGGATTTGTTGTTGGTCTGCTTTGTCAGGAGTGGTTTGGTTTTGTTTCCTTTTTATTGGAAGTGTTTCTACGCTATTCTCCTAAGTTCTTCTTTACTTAAACTTATTCTAAAATTTCTAAATGTTTCAATTCATTTCAGAAAAAAAAAAGTGTAGAGATAAGATGTGTTTCAAGATGGATCAGATCATTAGGAATGGGTTCTAAACTTAATCTATTTTCATAAAAATGAGAATATATTTTAACTTGAATTCAAAGTCTAATTAAGCAACAAAATTGAAATCTAACTAATTTAAAAGAAACCTATTCCATTCCATATACATCCAATCCATCAAGTAACAATTCTTTCTTTGTACATAATCCATTAAGAAAATTAAGACCATGAATACTTATCAACGATGAATGAACTATTCTATCTTCAATCTAATTAACTAGAATTTAAACTAAGTTAAAACAAAAAAGATTCTATTTTATCAACATAGTGATAGAATGAAGATCATAACAATGCAATTCTGAATTTAACATCTATTCTAGCATTTTACTCATGAAAGAATTCTGACTGAAAACAAGAATGAAGATGAACTAATAATTAATAGGATCACCTTCCTTTAGTAGAGCGGGCCCTGCTCTACCTCTGGAGGGATCTAACACAAAATTTGATCAACTTCTTCCTTTTATTCCATCAAATTGGCCCAAAGAGGGGTGAAGTACAAAGTGTTTCAACTAAGAATTGAAAAGTGAAATCTACTTGAAAAGAAAAAACTAATACAATCCACCCTCTAATTAATCTTGAGATTGGATACATATATCCTTCTCTTATTTGAAAAGCAAGAAAATGTAAGAAATTAAACTAACTCCAGATTATTAAAGATATTTTGGAGTGCATGAATAACAATCATGGGAATCTTGTGATCATCTTCAATTGACGTTGAATAGAACTACAGAGGTGGATTGCATGCTGGCCAAAAAAAATTGTTTAGCTGACAAGTTAGCTTCTTGAAGCTGTTGAGTCATGATGGGGTTAGCTGCCAATTTCATTTGAATAGTAAAATGGTTATCACTTTATTTGATCCATAAATACTTCTTCCAGACATGAGTTAAACACATATCCATGAAACATTAACACATTAAATACCATTTAATCATACATTCAAAGAAAATAAGAATTTATATGAAAGGATTAATATTCTAAGCCTTCATGCATAATTAAGTCCATAAATGAAGCATATAAAAGATAATATCATAAGTTTTTAAGCCAAATATAAATTTATCAAGTGTGAAACTTAGAAAATATATGAGGTCTATATGAGCCCTCATCATTTATGAGTGGAAAAACCTTTATAGGGAGAAAAAAAACACTAAAAATTCATTTTATTAGCCTCACTAGAAAAATGGTAATCTCATTGATTACAACCTCACTAGAAAAAATACAACCACACTCGCTAGATACAACCTCACTGGAAAACCTCCATGGTCTTAATGAACAATCTCCAATGAAAGAAGAGATATAACTTCAGGGGGTTACCCTATTACAATATGCACCAACAACATAGTCCTTCAATACCTTGAATCAAAAAATATTATGTTCCCTTGGTAGCAGATTTATAACATGAAGAAAGATTACAAAAATATCCCCTTAACACTCCAATAATACAAGGTTCTCCAATGAAAGTTGGAAACAAGATAAGATCTTATCTCTCCACAACACTCCTCTACATAAAAATATCTTTATAAGACTCCTCTTGTTTGATCAACCAAAAAGACTCAACCACTTATCTTGACTAAAATATTTTGATGATATAAAAATAACTCTTACACAAATATAATAATCAACTTTAGACAATTTTATAGTCACAAGGATATTTGTTCATCCAAGGAATTGTTGCACACTATCCAATCAAATTTCAAGTATCAATGACCTAAATCAGACTATACTTCAATCAAAGCAAGACAAAATCTTAATCTATGCATAGTCTTCAACATATTTTCATAGACCATTTAAATTCATCTATCATAAATGAAAAACACCCTTAAGTAAACAGGAAAAAACAAGAAAAAGCTTGAGTACAATCATTACACACTGTTATACACTACCATATAAAATTTCTTCATAGTGCATGATTACTCTGCCATTGTAGTCTTCCCCTCTATGTATTGTCTCCATAATTAAAGAATCAACTCACCAATTCAATACGCTCATTCTCCTCAACTCCAAGGAGAAGATAACACTTTTCAACTCACATAGCTTTAAAACCCCGACCATAGTTCTTTTTCATTACATTTCAAAGAACATTATTGAGGATACTCAAAACCATCATTTTCCTAATGCAGTTGCAATAAAACATTGAATACATACAATTTCTTGAAAGAAGACGGTTAATCCAAATCAAAAACTGATCATAATAAACATTGTATTCCCTTGCTCAAGGTAACTACCATTCAAGACTATGAATTGGATTATTTTTTCAAGGATTCCCATGAAACTACTCTTTGAAAAACAAATCCTTGAAATATTGAAGGTAATGTAATGAGAATAAGACATTTTCTAGGCCGATCACCTTTTGGTGTAGGCCACTAGAATAGGCATATTTACTTTAGTTTGTGATTTCAATCATCTTCTATAAAAAGCTGTCATATACTAGCATGAGAAAATAACACTAGGCATCAACTACATGATCAATGCATCAATCTTGCACTAGCATTTCCTTTAATTCAACATCAATAAAGCATCAAGGAACTCATCACAAACTCATGAAATGACCTCATCACAAACTCTTTGCAACTTCACAAACCCTCTGCAACTTTTGACATCAATGACAAACATCATGCCAAAGTCAACATGACAATCAAAAGAAGATTCAAGACAATAGGAGACAATTCAAAAATAAAAAAAAGGGAATGCTGGAAGACCTTCTATCAGACAACCAAATGCTCAAAGGTACCCATATTTCAATGGTATTTGTTTTTCATGCAATAAATTTGGACATAAAGCAATAGAATGTAGAAGTAGAATTAATCAAAATTCTAGATCCTTCTCTAGACAATGTTTTGCATGAAATAAATTTGGACATAGAAGTACTGAGTGCAAAAATCAGATGATGAATAGATATAATATTGGGAGAATGTTTCAATCTTTTAATGACTACTATTATAAATGCAATATATTTGGACATAAGGCTAACTAGTGCAAATCAAGCATGAATACAAATCAAAGAAGTGTTGTGTGCTACTTTTGCAATAAACCTAGACATATTTCAAGATTTTGTAGAAGAAAAAATAAAGGACAGTCTAATCCGGTAAAGAGGAATGGATTTGTGAAGAAATTTGATCCTATTGAGGTTAAGAAGGAAATGGAAAATAAATGGAGAAAGAAAGAGGAGTCTAAGAACAAAGATGAATCAAGAACTTCAAATGCATTTGTACCTACCTCTAGTACATATATTTCTTCTGAAAACTAAGCCTATGCTAAGGCATAAGGGAGAAATAATAGAAAAATATAATATCCCCCTGAAAATATAAGGTGTCAAGTTGTGGCACGAAGATATACCTTGGAAGACAAATTTTTGAAGCTATAGAAGAAAGTTGCGAAAGGAAATATTGCGATGTAGAAGTTTGTTGAGCTTTTGTAAATTAATTTTGGATACAAGGTTTCAAATTTTTTGTTTTAGCAAAAGGCTAGTAGCCTATAGATTATATTAATAATAATAATAGATAATTACAAAAATTCCACAAAAAGAAAATTCTCAGTAAGCTGAAAGTTTTACATGAAAGTATTTACTTCAACCCAACTACCAACCAAAATTTCATCAAAACACCTAAAATTTTATAACCCTATACAATTTATGTTGCTGAATGAAACCAAAATAGTGTTACCATGAAGAAATTAGTTTCCCCTATGAGGAAATTGAACATAATTCTCTCCTTGTACTTCCTGCATTGCTACCTAAACTTGATTTTCTAGAAATGCTTGTGAGTGCATCATGATAATTATATCTGGTACTTGATGATGCCCCCTCTCTACCCTTTGGATTAGTAATTTAGACCTTAATTGAAGACCTTGCAGGAATTCGTGCATCATGAGAATGGATATGGTATGAAATCTCTTATTGAATTTATTTATAGCTTCCCTCTATTTGTGCAACAAATAGTACCTTGGGAAAAGGCCACCAACATAGCCCTCTCCTTTCTAGAGATAATATGCCTGAATGATTTTAAGCAATGTATTGCTCTTCAAATAAACCTTGTTCACCACCTTGACTACTATGGATTCTATTGATGAAAAGTTTTGAGCCAAATCCACCACATTGGAGATGAAAATAGAGAGGAGATTAGACAAAAAAATCAACCGTTGAAACTTTGTATGTAGGATTTCATCCCCTATAATGGATTTGAAACCACTGAGGATAGTGGGGTAGTTTACCTTGAATACTATCTGAAGCTGGTCTTTCTCTATGCACCCTGAAAATGGTAACTCCCATGGTCGAACAACAAAGTGAACTCTGTAATTCCTTGGATGATACTCCATTCCTCCACACAAATGTCAAATAATGGATTTATTGGAACTCTCAAGCTTTTCTGGTGCAACACGAACCATTCCTAGTTCCTGCACCTTCACCCAAGTTGTGACACTATCACCAAAATAATTGAAACACAAACCTTGATTAACAACACTGAGGCTAATAAATGGCACCAAGACTTAAAGGCTAACTCCTTTGATAATGCAAAACTTTTGGCTAGAAAAAATACTAAATGGGAGCCTCCGGATAGAGGATGGTTTAAACTTAATTTTGATGGGGCTGTTAAGGGCAACCTAGGTAGGGCAAGCATTGGTGGAGTTATTAGAGATTCTATGGGAGCTTTGGTGGTGGGATTTTCTGGAGGTATTGGGTTTCAAATGGCTTTAGTGGTGGAGGCTCATGCGCTATTGATGGGCATCAAATTTTTTGTTTCTCTAGGGATTGCTTATCTCCACATTGAGGGAGATTCTAGGTCGATTACAGATGCTATAAATAAAGACAGTTTAATGGGTTGGAATACTAAGGACATTTTGTTGGATGTCAGCTTCCTCCTATCCAAATTTGGTGATAAAAAGGTGGCCCATATCTTCAGAGAAGGTAACCAGGTGGCGGATTCCTTGGCTAATCTTGGCTCGGGTTGGGACTCGGCTAAATGTTGGAGGAAAATGGAAAGGCTTCCACCAAATATTCAAGTGTTAATCACGCAGGAACAGGGCTACTATGGTTTGCAATGAGTTTTAATCTTTGGATGACGAGAGCTGACTGGGGGACCCACTGAATTTTTTTTGGGAATATGGTGGATGAGCATTATCTTTGAAATGAAGTATAGGTGGAGGTTTCTTGGGGAAGATCTGTGTGTGTGGAGCACGAAAAGGAGGATCCACATGTCTTTCCTTTGGAAATGGTGGATGGGGTTGGGTTCTAAGGTTATGGTAAGGTGGTGGGGATGGAAATTAAATGATGGGTTCAAATTTAAGTGTGGCGGCTTAATGATGGTTAGGTGGAAGGACATGACTTCATATCTGCGAAGCTGTACTGTGCAATCTACTCCCTTGGGGATTGTTGGATTTCTTTTTTTATCTCCTCCGTGCCTCTGGGGGAGTAAATGTATTCATAATGATGTGACTATTTATGTTGGGAGATGGCTTTCTAGGGGCTTCGGGCTAGCTAGTTTAGCACGGGATTTTTTTGGCTTGTTTTGGATGCTTACCAATTTTAGTTATCCGGCCTTCCCGCTTGGGTTTTTGTGCATCCCCTACTTGTCCGTCACTTCTTGCCTTCTTGGCTGTAATCATAAATTGTTTATTTTTTCTGTCAAATCACCCTGTGGTGATTTCCCCCTCCACGCGTGTGTCCTATACACGGGTTTAATTATCCTTCGTTGTATTTCTTGCCTTAACTATCACTTTGTTATTATCATTCACGGCTGCTACAATTGGAATTTTTTGCATTTTGAGTTCTCTGTGCAGGTTGGAAGTATGGGTGGTGAGCGGGTCAGGACTGAACCTGACAACTACGAGGAGTTTCAAAATAACCCTTTGGTCTGACACATTTGCATGGAGGGTGGCATTGCTCCGCTTATGGAGTGCTTGGTTGGCCATGATCCTATCCTTTCAAGTGAGTTTTCCAATTCGTGGAAGGACAAACGGGTCTCCATTGGTGGTATATCGTTCGAGATCAGTGAAGAAGTTATTGCACAGGCTATGGGTTTTCTGTGTTCTGGGAAAAAGTATCCAAAACACACCAAAAAACTTGACCATGAAATCTTAAAGACCTTCAGAGGTGAGGAGACTCTGGTGCAGAATCAGGCGGGGTTTGAGAGGGATGCGCTCCTGAAGCCCTGGGACCAGGTGTGTATGACACTGATGAAGTATGTAACTCTAGAAGGTAGATTTAAAACCTATTTCTTCTACCATTTTCCTCTGTTAAATCACCTTAGACATAAGATGCTGCTCAGTTTCCCATTTTTTTCTTTTAATGGACCTTGAAAGCTCTGTCGACAAGTGCAAAGAGTCGGCCAGCCACAACCCCTATGATCCCCTGTCACTCCCACTCCATTAGGGGCTTATCCTAAGACTGTATCACTTTCATCTTGCCCTCTGTCCACCAAAAGCCATCACGACGGTTTGCATTGAGAACATTGAACCCCTTTCAACTGTGCACATTTCCCTGGCTAAGTCTAATAGCCCTCCTCAGAAACCTAATTCGGGCAATGTGGGGAATCCTAAAGCCAAAATAAAAACCAAAAAACTTAAGGGTGGGCAGGGCAAGGCCCATGCCAGTGCGGCGGAAGGACTCTATCAGCTTAAAGACACTTTGACTGACTCGGCCTACAAGGCTACCTCGACAAAAAAAGGTAAGGAGAAATGCATTCCGACCCCAATGGACAAGGACTGTAAGGGCAAGAATGTTGTCAAGAAAGATTCCAGAGGGGATATGGTTGTGGGGAACACAAATTTGACAGGAGGGGAAAATGCTAGGAGGAGATCCGGGAGGCTGGCCAAGAACAACAAGAAGAGGCTAATTATTGAAGAATCTGAGGAGGAGCAATCTGACATCAAAGGTTACAAGGAAGAAGAATCTAAAGAGGAGGAGGATGACATTGTGGAGGGGCCCCAGTTTACTCGGATGAACAACAAGCTTCTAGTTGATGGCTCTGCCTTTCACTCTCCCCATCCCCTAGTGGATGAGCCTGGAGAGGTTTAAGGGACTATGGATGTTGGGGTGGATTCATGTGATGTGGTTAAAAGAATGGATACTCTTGATAAAAGATTTCGGGGGTTAACCCACTTCACCATGAAGTTGGGTCACTTTGTAACAAGCATCCTGTCTAATGCTATAAAGGAGGAGTTGGAGGGTAACAACAACCAGGACAACAAAGAATGGGTGGGTGATGAGGCAGTGGACCTCTTGATTAAAAACTGGGACAATGCCATTTAGATGCTCCCTGTGCCTGTCTGTCAGCTGATGCTCTATGGTTGCTGTGCTGCCTTTGGGCTGTTTCTATGTTTTGTTTGGTTTCCTTTTTAGTCTGGTTTCTTTTTGGCCCTAGTGGCTCATTATGAAGGGTACAACGCCCTGTAAATGCTGCTTAACTTTTTAAAAACAACACTGAGGCTCTGCGATATGCTGAATTAGCATGAAAACGTTGTCAAAACATGTTTCCCAAATTGGCTTTGGAAATATCAATTTAAAGAAAGATGGCACACTTGAAATCCTTTCCACATAAATGAATCAGCTATTTAATGTCTTTTCATGTAAATGAAAACATGCCTTGGCTTGACAAAAAATTCCACCTAATGCTTTAAAATTATCATCGAATGATGATAAAGTGTGCCTTGTACTTAAACATGCATCCAACCAAACATTTTTTAGATATAAAATATTTCCTCATTTCGACAAGCTTTGGAGTACACTAAGATCACCATTTGATATAACCTTTCTCATGCACTAATTTGTTACTCATTATGTTTTGGCAGCATACCATGGTTTTCAACACATGTTTGGCTTATTTGTGGTTATCCCCTTTTTATCACCATAGTTTATTATGTAACCTGATTGATTACAATGCCAAAAATGTCACTTCCATTCTATACACAACACAATTTTGATGCCAAAGCTTCTTGCGAAGCAATTGTTGCTAATTGCAGATATTCTTGTATTTGAGTAGCATTATTTACCAAAGCCACCTCATGTGAATCACAACCCATGTTTGCTAAGCAATCAACCAATCTACCACCTTCGTGATAAGTATGTGAAATTAAGAAGGATTGATACTTGTCTAACAAAGACCAAGCTTTTTGCAAGATATACCTTAAGTTCCAATTTTGTATCTTCCTTTCTTTACATGCATTAAGAATTACCAAAGAGTCCCCTTCAACATGGATTTTTGAAATACCCACCTTCAACCCAAGTTCCAACCGTAGAAGTACTACCTAAGCTTCTTCCATGTTATTGGTACCACTTGGAAGATGGAATGAACTCGCTGCTATTACAGACCCAAATGAACCTCTTATACAAATACCTACACCCGAAATACCTGAGTTTCCCCTTGATGCTCCATCAAAGTTAAGCTTTAAAAAGTTTGATTATGGAGCCTTCCATCTGATTGTGCTCCTATCCACCTTTAATTTGATAATTTTATGTAAGCTCCCATCAAAATTCAATGTTACGTTCTTCTAGTTTTTCATAATAGAGTCATCCCAACTTGTGAAAAGGGAACTAATATTTTTGAACATATGAATTAATGACTTTTGAAACTACCTTTTCAATCTTTTCTTTGGTGACCTCAACTGAAGATGTTATTTTCCTAAAAATACACATGTTGCATTCCCACTAAATGTTCCATATTACTAAGGTAAGAATAACTTGCTAGATACAAGAGAAAAAGGAAGATTTATATAAAATTGGCCAACTCTGAAAGAGTTTCCAAATAGAATTTGGTAATGGAATATACAATTTTAATTTATTCTTAAAAAAATCCCAACATTTTTGTGCAAAACTACATTTAATGAATAGGTGATTAGCATCCTCTAACACTTCTTCAAATAATGGGAATTTAAAAGGATATTCTATCTTCAATTTTGTTAAACGATCACTTGTTAGGATCCTCTTACTTAGCACTAACCATGCAAAGCTCCTAGATTTGGGTAGAATTTTGTCATTCCAACAAAATGAATAGGCTCTTTGTGAAATCGTTTGATCCCTTCTTCGACTTAAAGCTTTGTACCCTTTTTTTATTGAGTAAGAACCGTATTTTGATGGAGCCCATACTAACCTATATGGTTTTTTTGAGAGAAATCAACTCTATCATTTAACATCTTTTTAATCAAAGAGTATTTATTAGTAGAGAGCGAAGTACCAAAAATATTTTCCAAACCACTTTACCAGTTAATCCATCTGTTGACTGAACATAGTCTAAAAAATTTGGACCCCATTCCTCTGACAAAGTTGTCATTACAACTTGTAATTCTAGAACAATTTGTAATGGAGGTTTCCATTCCAAGAATCTTTCCAAAACTGCACACTTTCCCCATTATGAATTTCCCATGTAATATATTAAGTGACGATCTTCCTACATAAAATTAGAAAATTCCACATGGCTGAGCCAATTGGTGGATTTGAGATAGTAAAAATTATTGATGAGCTTGCACTGTCTAGGTACTTAGCTTGCATTATCTTGCACCACTTAGCTTCAAACTTCAGATAAATTTTCCAAGCTAACTTAGCACCAAAAGCCTTATTCCTATTTGAGATATTATGAATGCAAAATCCACCTCGATACTTATCCACCTCCATATTTTTCAATGATATTAGTGGCACTTTCTTCTATTCATTGATATTACCTTTCCAAAGATTTTTTTTGATAATCTTTTCAATCTCTGAAATAACTGATTTAGGTGCTTTGAGGACTGCCAAGAAGTAATTAGGAATCGTTGATACGATAGATTTTATTAATAAGATTCTTCCTGACAATGATAACCACTTGGATTTCCACATTAGAATCCTTGATTTTAACCTTTCAACTACTTTATCCAAGTAGGAAGCCTTATTTGAACCCATAAAGAAAGGAATACCCAAATATGTGCATAGAAAAATTGCTTCTTGAAATCCTAGTAATTTCACTATATTATTCCTTATAGCATCATTTGTGTTAAAAACATAAATGTTAAATTTAGTAGCATTAATTTTATGGCCAAAAGTTGACGAGTATTTATCTAAAACTTTTTTAATTAAACGATTTCTGTGATATTTGACTTACCAAACAAGATGGTATCATCTGCAAAAAGGGAGTGTGTCACTAAAAGATCCATGTTTGGAATATTGATGCCTTGCCAAAGCCCTTGATTTTTCTTGTGAAGGATTAATCTAATTAAATATTCTGCCATAATAATGAAGAGAAAAGGGGATAAAGGGTCCCCTTGTCTAACTCCCTGTGTTGCACCAAAAAATCTTGTGGGAGAACCATTTAATATGACTGCAAACTTTACCCTTGATAAGAAAGAAAGGATCCATCTACTTCATTTCACACTGAAGCAAAACTTAGCAAGAGCTTTATTCAGAAAACTCCAATGTACTCTATCATAATCCTTCATCATGTCTAATTTGACAATGAAATAAGGTAAATGAGAAGTAGAGATGGAATGAAGTGTCTCATGTGCAACTAGTGCACCTTCAAAAGTTTCTCTTCCTAGAACAAAACCTCCCTACTCTTGAGAAATTATTTTTGGGGTAAAAGGCTGCAACCTAAGATTTATTTCCTTAGTGAAGATCTTGTATATTGTTTTGCATAATGATATTGGCCTGTATTTTGCAAAAGACTTAGGATCCTTTACTTTTGGTATGATTGCAATATTTGTGACATTGGATAGTTTCAACATTGTTCCTATCCTCCTTGACTCTTCTAGAGCCCAAAGCAGATCAAAACACAAAAAGTCCCAAATCTTTTGGAAAAAGATGGCTATGAATCCATTAGGCCCAAGAGCCTTATCCAGAGGCAAGGAGAAAACAACCTTCTTCACTTCATCTAATGTAAAAGGCCTCAATAAACAATCATTATCCTCCTCCCGAATGATTGTAGGAATCACATCCAAAAGTTCCTTTTTATCATTAACACTTTGCATATTTTTATTTTGAGACATGAATAAAAGCTCATAGAAGAATCTAATTCCTTCTTTGTTAATATCCTCTTCCTTTTTTAGCCAAAAACTAGAAGAAATATCTTGAATAGAAAAAATAATTTTGTAGCTCTTTCAATCTATGTAGAGGCATAAAAATACTTGGTGTTCCAATCCCCCTCTTTTATCCACAATCCACGTGACTTCTACCTCCAATATATCTCTTCTCTTGCACATAATTCCTCCCATTCCCCTTGAATTTTTTTTGTTTATCATATGTTATGGAATTTAAACCATTTTGAATTATATGCTCATGAATTTTCATTAACACATTGAACACTAGATCTATTTGTTGAAAGACATTCTTAAAAACCTAGTTATTCCAAGATTTAATTTGTTGTTTGACATGCATTAGTTTTTTGCATAATTGAAACATTTTCGACCCCCTCTCATATGGTGCATTTACCCACCATTGACGAAGAAGAGACATTAACTGTGGATGCCTAAACCACATGCTTTCAAACTTGAAGGATGATTTAAGTTTAGGAAGAGGGACATTTGATACACTCAAAGAGATCACATAGTGATCAAAACCTATATAAGGCAATTTTTTTGACTCTAAACAATGCTGCAATATAAACCATTTCAAAGAAACTAGATACTTGTCCAACCTCTTTGCTATTTGCAAAAACCATTCCTTCTATTTATCCAGGTTTACTTTCCCTTGATTGGAATAATATCTTTCAATGCATTAGTGAGGATAAAAGAGTTGAAATCTACCATAACTTTCAAAAGCAAGCTAATACCCTCACTCTTCACTTGCAATGAGACTATTGTAGTAAAATCACTTGCCAACACAACTCTGTCATCTCCTAGACCATTTAATACTTTAATGATTTCATCTCACAAACCTTTCTTGTCAATAATTGAAGTTAGACCATAAATATTCAACAACCATAACTTCAAATCAAACTTAGTAACCTCTAGTAACTACCAGTTGTTCTCATTCTTACTTGAAATTACATTTTAAATCTTAGGATTCCATAGAGAAACTAATCCCCTAGAAGCCCCTTGAGCTAGGGAATGAGATGATTTAAACATTTCCCATTTCTGAATAGAAGCTTCATATATTTCCACTGATGTCTTTGTTTCTTGCAATAGAATTATATCAACCCCACAAACATCAATATGATGCTTGATTTGAGCATGTTTGTCAGGGGCATTGATTCCATTGATATTCCAAGATATGAATTTCATTTTATGTGAGGAGAGAAACATGCGCTCCTCGATCAATTACTTGCAAAACTTGAGATAGAATCATAAAGAGTTTTTTGCACACCTGCTTCAATCTCCTCCTTCAACTTAGTCAAATTAGACTTCCCACCTCTTTTCCCTAGTGATTTATTGGATACTGATTGAGGAGTCTTGGACAAAGAAAGAGTCTTAGAATAATCAAATTCCTCTTCTCCCTAAACCAACCCCTGATCCATTTCCTCCATCTTCTTAGGTTTCTACAAGGTAGGATGCTCCTTTGATATTTCATATGTATGAGCACTTGTAAGCGAGGTATCTAGTTTCACACTACTATCTATCTTCTTTTATTCTTTGTGAATTTCATAATCCAATAGTCCCTCCTCTACTGCTATTTCATCTACAATCTCACTAAACATTTTTGACCCAACTGATATAAGGATTTCCTTGGCTAAAAATTCCAATTCATTCACATTGTCAGCATGATTAAAATCTAATGCAACCTGGGGCTGTGTATAATCAACTACAATGAGAAACATATTAGATGAAACTTCTGGTAGATGCTTATGTTGAGTTTCCTCACCACTAAATAATCCTATGAAATTAGATTCAAGAGATAGATGAATCGAGGAATCTTTAAACATTAGATTCCTAACTATATCACCTAATTGTTGCTTTGAAATTTGTGGCAATGATGGGGAGTATAAATTTAGAGAGTATCCCATACACTTCTGCATTAAGAAATCTTTCTTCTTTCAAAATTTTAGACATACAAAAAAAGATTGTTTAGGGCGAGACTCAAGTATTGATTCAAATTTCTTCTGCACTTCCCCCCATTACATTTCCCCTTATAACTTTGAACCACAATGCTTGGCTTGACTTGGAATTCCTTTCCATTGATATCCTCCTTCTTTCTTAGCTTAGGTTGTGTTGTGCATTTTTTGCACACACGCCCTGCTGAAAGTGGGAACCCTCTTTTTTCGCTTTTTGGTGTTTTGGCCCTTCTTTTCTGGGGTTTTTGCTTGCTTGGGTGTGTGCTTTAACATCCATTTTGCCAATTGAAGTGGCATTATTTTGAACTATATTGAAAATATGAAGTTTTGGCTTTATCTTGGGTTTTTCACTATTTTCGGGAAAATCCGCCTGGGCCGGATTCTCCCAATTTCTTCCTAATGTCCGAAATTGCTACTTTTGCACTGCTTTCAAGAAAGTCCACGCATCCTGGATTCCCGAAATCCATGGTAGTGTCGAATTCCCGAAATCTGTGGTGGTGTCGAATCCTCGAAAGTCTTTTGTGGCCATGGCTGTCTTGTCGAATGCATTAATGGTCTTTGTGCGGAGGTCTTTGGGCTTTGATATATTGATTCTTTGAGAAGTAATTGACCATTTGAGTTTGTGCATTTGCTATCATTTGGGCTTGTGTGTTGAGGTTCTTGGTGTTTGCTGGATATTTGGATTTTCGAGGCCATTTGAATTATGCGTTTGCATTTCTTGTGTGTGGGTTGTATTCGGTTTGCATTGAGCGGTTATATCTCGACTTCACCAGTTTCAACCTTTGCGTTTCCATGGTATGTAGATGTGCCCTTTTCTCTATTGATTTCAATCACTTTTCTTCATTTGCTTGGGGAGTCCTTCGTAGGTCTCCTGGTTTTTCTGGATGCACATCATCGTTGGGAATTTTGGGGTTTTCATTTGGTGCACCAGTCCATTTTTATTGATCAGGCATGTGCGTCTTTGTTTGGTGTTGCTTTTTATTTGGGCGTGAGCTTGTTGTGGTTTCATACTCTCCATTTAGATATACGAGCAAGTCGTTTGTGCTTTCATGGCAGACATGTAGGGTTTTCAACTTAGGGCATGGCCAATCTTCTTCAAGTTTCTGTGAAGAGTGTCCTTAGTTCACATTTTATTCCTCAGGGTCTTAGGTTGGGTTGGTTTCAGAGTTCTGGCATAGATCCAGAGTGATTTGAATCGATTTGGTGAAAGTAGCGAAGATGTAGGCAAGTTTGGGTTTTTGAGGTCTTCGCGGAATTCTGCTTCCCTTGGATTTCCCTGAATTTTCTATCTCCTCTTTTATTACTTTTTGCCGGATTTCATTTGGTTTCGCCAAAATCCGTTCCATCTGGATTTTCTCGAGGTCAGCGGTCGGGTCGTTTTATCGATTTCGAGCTTTGATACTGTTATATCTAGATTTTTCCAAAATCCGTTCCATCCAGATATTCCCGAATAGTCCATGTCCCTTCATTTTCTCCGAGTTAGTTGTAACTATTGTTAATTTTTCCAGAATCCGTCTTCGGCGGATTCTTCCAGTTGTTTTGGGGAAATGCTGAATTTGATGGTTATAGATGATGGGTTTCTTGGTAATCTATTTGTTTAATTTAAGGAGCTTATGCTAAGTATTCTCAGTGCTTTTTCCTTGATTAAGTTGATGACTTAAATGATGATTTGGAGTTTTGTATGTTTGGTTCGCTGGAATCCACTTGGTCCGGATTTTCCTGAAAATCCTTCCCAGTGCAGAATCTACAAGGGGAGCTAAATCCTAAATTTTGAGATAATGATCTTTTGCACTTGTTGCTTCTTATGGATCTAATGGTGGTTAATTTTATGTGTTTACAGGTAGGATCAGGACAAAATGTTGCTGGCCAAGGCAAGGGAAAGGCAACTGACCCTGGTGCAGAGGCTTCTGCCATCTTGGATGCAAAAAAGGTTAAGTTGGATATAAAGAGTAGAATTCCTGAGAGCAAGTTGACCTCAATTTGGTCAGGGATCACATATACTAACGTGGGGATGTGGGATAATGAAGAATTCAAGGCCGAGATGTCGGAACCAAACCTTCCTCTGTTGTCAAAGAGAATGGTGGAATCTGGGTTGGCTCATGTGGCAGGTTTCCCTTCTATAGTGCAGTGCTATGAGTTGGTACTGGAGTGTGCTAGAAATTATGATAGTGGAACGCAGAGGATAATCGGTCCTTAGGGAAGGATTCTTGTTGGTTTTAGTCCTGTGGCCATTGCTACAACCTTTGACATACCTGATAGATCTCATGTGGTAGGCTTCGACCTAGAGGTTGCCAAGAAATATTATGAGGAGAACATTGTCAAATCTGAACAGGTGATCAACTCTTGGCTAGGGAAGCCTAAATCTCATTTATCTAAGTTGCCTAAGCAACTATTCAGGCTAAAGTTCAAGAGAGAGTATTATAATGCCATCACCCTTCTCAGTAGGTTGATAGGATTGAAGAGTGAAGGTGTTTTTGAAACATGGATGTTCAATGTGATTTCCAGAATGGAACAAGGGATAGAATATCATTGGGAAAGAGTTATTAGTAATATGATTCATCATCAGTTGTGTAATGTCTTGCAGACCAAGACTTTCACTATGACTTCCTACCTAGTGTATTCATTGGCTAGACTTCATCCATACAAGGGCTTGAGCACTAGAGGTATTTTTGGGCAGGATGCTATCTATGAGGTGTATCCACAGTTGCATTTGACTGGTGGAAGCTACCGGAGGTCGAATGATGCCTTCACAATGTACATTACCGGATTGCTCAAGGGTGTAGAACATGTAAGAATCTTGGATAAGGAAAAGAATTGATAAGGAGGTATGGAGCCTGGTTTATCCAGTTCCCAACCTTCTCATATATCAGAGTTGATGGTTTTTAGAGGGCTCCCTACAGACTCCCTAGATATCCCACTGATCATGTTGTATTGTTGGAAGTCACTAGACAAATCTGTGACTTTGACAATGTTGTGAAGGAAGAAATGCACAAGACAGGTTTTGGGAATGATTTCCCTTTGAAGATAGGAATGGGTGAAGTTTGTGCCTCCATTCAGTCTGCTCATGCTTCAGAGGAGGAGATGGGTACTCTTGGGCTCTCTTTTCATTCTAAGAGAGCAAGGTTTGATGTTATTGGTGAGAATCAGAAGAAGGCCAGTAGGGATTATAGCCATAAGGCTCATATCAAAGATTACTGGATTAACCTTGCTGATGAGTTCGAGGTGAGAAAGAAGAGGTTTTCTAGATTACCAGTGGATTTGGTATGATTATATAATGTAAAAGCCATCCCAGACCAAGTGGAAGAGGATGGAAATGTGATCCAAGGTCATGTGTATGAGGCAGTGAAAGATAAACTAGTGGGAGAAGTTGACTAGTTAGAGGAGGAAAAGACTGATTTAGATCAGGTTATGGCCCCAGTGATTAAGTACACCAAAATGTGGTTGAAGCACAAAATGTTGGAGCTGGAGAGCGAGGGTGTTCCATGCACCTATGAGCTAATGGGAGACTTAGATTCTCATTCTACTTCTAAGGCTTTGCTTGAGCAAGATCAAAAGGGCAAAGAGAAAGTGGATTCTCCTTTCAGGATTCAGGTAAGAGAGGTGTAGGCTGAACACACAGCAGAGGTGGTCAAACAGAGGAGGCCTGTTGCCAAGAAGAGGAAGCATGCCTCTAAGAAGGAAGTTGAGAAAGGCCAGGAGGAAGAATAAGTTGAAAGTGTTCATGCACTAATGAAGAAGAGAAGAGTCACAAGGACATCCCAGAAGGTAGAGGAGGTTCCTAAGGCTAAAAGGGAAATTGAGCCACCAGTGGTAGAGGTGGAGAGCTCAGGGGAGAAGACACAAGTCTATATGAGGAGATCAAGGACTCCCTCCCCAAGGGATACTGTAGCCAAGGAAGGTGTTTCAGTAAGTATCCCTGTTGCTGAACAAGTTGGTCCTTCCATTCCTCAAGATGCTGGTAGCGTAAGGGGAGAATCAAAACAAGATGAAAGTTCTAAGAATTTGGGTGAGGAAGAGTTCCAAGAAGGAGACCTCTTTAATGCAGAGGCAAAAATTGATAAGGTAGTCCAGTCTCCCTTAGTGGCACATGCAGACTCTCCTGCAAGAGAACAAATGGACAAGTCTCCTCAAAAGGAGGAGGAAATACCAGCTAGGGCCCCTTCACCAGTGGAGTTTTTTATAGAAGAGCAAGTACGACAGGAAGAGAACCCAACAGTGGATGTTCCTAAAAGTCCAATTTTTGAAAGGGATGTAACTACTGATCAACAGGAGAAAGAACAAGATAAAAAAGACATAGTGCCTATTGGGTCTACCGTTCCGGATTGGCTTGAGAGAGAATTGAGGAGAAAAATGGTAATAGTGGAGGATGCTCCTCCTAATTGGGATGTCCTCATGGCTAATGTTGAAAGGGAAAAGACCAAAAAGAAGGCAAGGGTTGTATCCCGGATTGAGAGGGATGAATCAGGTAATCGAGTGGCCCATATTGCTACCCCTACTCCAAACAAAGATAGAGATAATGTGACTGCCCAGGACTATAATGTGCAGACTGTTGATTTGGGACATGCTACTGTTGAGTAGGATATTGAAGAGTATGAGGGTTCTAGTGCAGTTATTGTGGGGAGATTGAAGAAAGTAGTACAAACTAGGCATGAGCTAGAGAAGGAGAATGAAAAATTAAGGAAATACTTGCAGGATTTGATGAAACCTTTGCAAGCTATTGGTTCCTCCTCCTCTACTATAGGATTCTTACCCCAGGAGACAATTTCTGAGTTGGAAAAGATGAAAGGTACTTCACATGCTATGGTTACCTGGTTGCAAGGTGTCCAAGCTAAGGGAGATGAGGCCATTAAGGGCATATTATCCATTGGAGGGGATGCACTTAGGTCGATTGATTGGTTGAAGGATTCATTGGCACAAGATAATGTGGATACCAACCTCCTGCTACAAAAGACTACAACTATCATGGGGTTCATTGAGGACAAGTTAGTGCAGTGTAGGATTCTTCCTTTTCTAAGAGTTTCCGAACCTTGGGAATGGTTTGAGATCTTGCAAATGAGGCAGAGGGCTTTGAAAAAGACTATAAATAGGTGAAGAAAATTGAGGATGCTCTGACTGGTGTTCATGAGAGGTGCATTTCATTCTTTGAGGTCATGACTAGAAGGAAGAAGTTTTCTCCAAAGCATCTCAGTTTGGAGCAACTTAGAGAATGGTGGAGAGATGTGTATTCTCCAATCAGTGAAGGGCCAGTTACTGAACATCAGTTGGATGATGCTGCAACTTATATTGCACTCATTGATAGATATTTGACCAACAAAACTGATTGGGATGGTATAGTTAGGCAAGCAAGAGAAGATATCAAGATTCTTGAGAGAAAGATTAGGGTTTTGCCTGTGCCACCTGTTACTGAGTTGGATAGGGTTCTGTTGGCCATACATGCTAAAGAGGATAAAGTTAAGGACAAGGATGGGGAGTGATTATATAGAGTTACATTGATATTTGTGCTTCCCATTAATTTACATGTATTGGGCTGACCTTTTGATGTCTTGGCGGTTATTGGCACATTTCATATGGTTCGAATGTCTTTTGGGCCAACCTCTTGTAGGTCATGTTTTAGTGTAAATTATAATTTGGGCCGACCTATCTTGTGTATTCTCTATAAAAGCGGGCATGTTGCCTCATTTGGATATAGATAGAGAGATTAGAAAATAGAGATAGAAAGATAGGTAGACCAGGAGAAAGTAGCTAAGTGATGTTAGAGTAAGCTAGGGTTTATTTTCAAGCAAATGTTGTAATAGAAAACTGGAATTGCTGCCATTTTTGGATGATTTAATATAAGAGGGATATTGTGTTTGGTATCTATATTCTAGAATCTCATTTGGCATGGTTCTTATTATTCTATCTTTCAAATTGCTTAATGTTTATGGTTAAATGATTTGACAATGCTTAGGGTCTCATGTTTGGAATGTTTGCAGCGATCTCTAGTCCATACTTTTTGCAGTTAGTTGATTGTTAGCTACTTTGAAAAGTTATCCTAGACTTATATTTGTGTTTAGTTCAATTGTGAAGGTTTATTCAATTCAATTTCTATAGGATTGATTGAATGAATGTTCATGATTTGAAAATCTTTCAATACCTTAGAAGATTGCACTATTTCTATGGAATTGTAGATTCATCTGGGTCAAGCAGAAATAGTTTATGAGAGATCGGTCCATTTTAAGCATTTTATCCTTTTGCATTTTCAATCTTAGGGTTAGAAGTAGTTTTAAGATTATCTCTAAAACCTTTATCTTTTGCTGTTTCTTTATTATCCCGGTTCCAATCAAGTTTCAAGGTATCATTTTAGTGTCTATATTTGATAAGATTCGAAGTCTAGTGTTGCTCGTAGTAAGGTCCCATTGTGATTACCAACATTTTCACATTTATCACTGAGTTGTTTTACTACATTGTCAAGACCTGGCATTAGAGACCTTGGAGTTATCTCTTTTCCATAGAGATTAACTTTTCAAGAGAGATAGGATATTACATTCTGTCTAAGTTGTTGTTGTGCAGAAAACATCATCAACAGGTTGGCCAACAGATACAATGATAGACTATTTTTCTTGGTGATTACCTTGTTGTAACCAAACTTGACCCTCTTGATTTGCAAACTTATCCATTCTCTTGCAGTCAATACTAGGATGTCCTAAAATATGACAATTTTTGCAAATATTATCTAGAGTTTTGAGAACTATATTTTAAAACCACTTGCCAAATTTGGACGATATCTAAATTTAGCTTGATAGATCCTTCATGGTATCAAACAGAGCACACACTCTAATTGGTTTCAAGGGATTTTTGCAGAAAGAATAATCATTTTTTAAGGAAAATTCCTACAGGATTAGCCATAATTTCTATTAAATTTAATTCCCTATACTCAAGAGGTATAGCATGCATTTGAAACCAAAAAGGTACAAACCTAGTGAAAAAATCCTTAGATTTAAAATTAGGAGCCCATGGCTGCATACACATGCCAAAACCTTCAAAAAACTAAGATTTCACTTTGTCTACAACATATTTTTGTGCTTTGTTACCAAATAGAACCACAAAAATTCCCTTGCCTTGACCTAAATAAAATATTTTCTCAACTCCTTCCCATTCATAAAAAATCAAAGCCTTTAAAATCTCTAAATCAGGACCAAAATTCTAAAACTTATAGATTAGGGATTTCTCCCTGAGGTTTTTGATTTGAGGTTGTAATAGATGCTCTAGGAATGTGATCCAAACAATCCTCTTTTGATTTGAAAACTGAACCTTTCTACCTCTTATTGGTGCTCACACTCTATAACAACAGACTTATTTTGCTTTGTAGATTCATGTTGATGTGACTCTTTGCATCTCCATTCTTGCTTTCGTGCTTCCTTCCATTTCTCCGCATTCTTCTTCTTATTCTTGGAACCATTTTTTTGATTTTTATTTCCTTGTATAGATGTTGCATTATTACTAGTACCTTGATCATGAATTCTGCTTTATGATGAAACCCCTTGCGTTTGATTAACGTAACCTTTTTTCTTTGGTTTCTTCTCAATCTTTGTGGAGACTTCCAAATTTTCCTTCCTAGCCTCTTACTATCACTTGGATGGGAGATCCTTATGCTTTTGATTATTATAAAAATATCCCTATTGTTTTTACATAAATGGCTGAAAATAGACCCCTTTCTTATGATTAATGTTACCTTCATCCTCATCATATCTCTAGTTACTTGCAATGGGTTTCTGATGCTGAAACTATACTCTTTGTGAGTTATTTGTATTAAAGGGAACACCTTTTTGATTTGGCACATTAGCACAAGGGTTTGATCTGGATTTTTTTTTGAAGCATTTATTGCTGAAAAATTTATTGATACAGGTCAAATCATGGAGTTAAAATTGTATTTGAAAAGATAACTTCAGTTCATACAAAGGAGAAGTAAATTGAAGAAGAGGAAGTTGATTCGAGGCATCTCCCAATAGAAAAATATCAAAACCCTAATATTCATCGATTTTTTTTGAAGAGGTACTCTTCTTACTCAATTCTTTTCCAAAATTTTCATTTTAAATGTAATGGAAGGTTTGAATGTAGTAAATGCCTCAAAGAGACCACAAGTTAAATTGAAGAGGCATTATTGGAAAGTTCTGTCAGAAGACTCGATGGGTGTATTTTTTGGCACTCCCTTTGGTGTTTCACCTACTGAGGATATCTATGCATACATACATGGAAAAATGGAAGAAATGTCCTATATTGAATTAAATGTTTTATGGACGAATGAATTGGAAGAAAATTATGATAAAATTAAACAGAAATACAAAACCCTAGTCAATTTTTTTTTGGATGTGTGGTAGAAGTTTCCACTGTTTAATAAGAGGTATACTAGAATTGTATTGAGTAGGATTCATGACGAATCTATTTGGATTGATGGTGCATACTCAATAAATAGAGAAGCAATAAGGAATGTAACTAGTTTGTGGTCCTCCAGACTAGCTCCAAGGTGGAAGTCTATAAATGTCAAGGAATTAATTGAAAAGAATGACACAAATATTCAAGGAAAGGAACTCATCTTGAGTACATTTGGGAATCCAACTATCCGATATGCTACAATTCTTGTTGGACATAAAATATGTTGCAAGATGGTGTCCCTTGGTCTTCCTTGTGTAGCATGGAACTTGGGTTCGTGACATGGATTAACCGCCCCCTATGGATCTTGTATAAATTTGGTGGTTGTATCAAAAATTAATAGGTTGATCTTTTGGTGAAACAACAACCACCAATGTAACAATTAGTATCAAAGCCGAGGTCACAGGTTTGAACCCCTCGCTTTCATTAGGGGGATTGTCGCAAGATGGTGTGTCCCTTGGTATTCCTTGTGCATCATGGCACTTGGGTTCATGACATGGATTAACTGCCTCCTATGGATCTTGTATAAATCTGGTGGTTGTATCGAGCATTAATAGGTTGATCTTTTGGTGCAATGGAAACCACCAATGTAACAAAATCTATCTACCTAACAATGGTTATACAGTCTCCACTACTGCTGATCACATTACATTTAACATGATTGAGAGTGGCGTTGATTATGATATTTGTGAGTTACTTTGACAACATGATGAAAAATTTGAAGGAAATAAAAAAGAACAAAAACCATACTTTTAGGTATGGTGCTTTGATATTTTTCTTACTCTTCTACTTCATGAAAGAAATAATGGTAATTGGAAAAGTAGAATGGTCAAATTCAAAACTAGTAGTACATCAAATAAGAAATCTTATGATGAATCTTGGTGGATTTGATGCTTAAGAGGATTCTCTTGTAGCATTTTGTAGAATGTTTTAGATGAGAATGAATCAGAGAATAAGGATAGCCAAGAGTGTGGTGTAAAGGTACTCCAGAGACATCAATTTCCTTGTATCTACTAATTATTGCTACATGGAAGCAATTGAGCCTAGAATTGTTTTGATATCTGAGTTGGATTATGATTGAGGAGGAAGTTGTTCATTATGCAAAAGTGCTTCTAGGAAGCCCTAAAGACCTTAGTAGATTAGGTTTAGAGGATAGATCTATAACTGATGCCTCCACCGACTCAGGGAAGAAAAGGAAAAGTATTGTTATCCCTGTAGTTGAGATCAAACAAGAAATTATAGAACAAGAAGGAAGACTAAAAAATGATGTGACCTAACATGAGCATGAAAATGGAAGTACACAAGACTTTGATGAAGCAATAAAAGTGTTACAAGAGGCAACCCCCAATGCAAACATTAATAAATTAGTGTCTAACATAAAAAATCTTAGGAGTATGGTTGATTCGTTGAAAGAATACATCTTTGGACTAAAAGAACAAACTAAAAATGAGTCAGAAGCAAGGACTATAGAGGAGAATCTAGAATATATCAAAAGGAAATGTGTAGATTCACATCACAGAACCTAGAAAGGATTGAAGGATGTTCAAGATTGTGAAGAAGAAGCATAAGACTTAATATCTTATTGTCTAAAGTGGTCTAAAAACACACAAAGTACAAAGGATGAAATGATTCAGACTCAAATTTGAATAGGAACTCAAGCAAATGTTTATGATTTAGCAAGTGATAGAAACAATCAAAAGTGGTCTTACATTATGCAACTACAGGACAATTTCTTTGCTTTACATAATCAAAGGACAAAGACAATCAAGAAATATGTGGCACTAAGGGACTTAATAAAGATAAGGCACATATTCTCTTTCCAATGTTGATAAACTATCAGAAATAAACCTCATCCCCAACATTGTGGAAGAAGGAATAGAGTCTCTAACGAAGCTTGAACTACTATACAAGACTCTTGTGGATGCAAAAAGTACTTGGGGGTGAAGGCACAATAGTGGTTTACAATTCTAGTGAGGAAGGAAAACTCACAAAAAATGACCCCTTGGTAAAATTTTACATTTTGGGGGTTCGAACGAACCAAAAAAGGGTTCGCTTGAACCAAGGTTTGAGCGAACCCCTTATTTCCCTCATGTTTGAAAAAATTCACAAAAAAACCCTAAATTTTTGTACTTCGGAGCTCGGTTTGAACATGAAAATGGAAGAGACTTCACAAGCCCAACTAGAATCAAGTAGTCCTCAGAATGAGATATCCAACAAATATAATTTTGATATGTTTTGGTTTTATTATGTATTTGTTTTTTTAGTTTTATTAAATATAGGTTTTTCATTGAAAATGAAGGTCTTTGTTCTGCACATGTGGAAAAATAATAGATTATCAATTTTTTTTTTTGAAAAATATGAGTGCACCAGATATTGAAGTCCTTGATCCACCAAAAAAAATAAAAATTGAATTTCGATATATACAAAAAATGTTACGCATTATATGGTCACGCTATGTTTGAATTGTAATTGGTTTGAAACTTGATTAAAGAAAAAATATTCAATAAAAAACTATCTAACCAAGTGGAAGCACTAGATATCAGAGTCACAAATCTACTTTCAAAAAAATTAGAATTTTATCCTTCATGGAAAAAAAGTTATGCATCATACGGTGTGCGCCACTTTCTAAAAATGTTGTTTTCTGAAAAAAAAACTAGTTTTCGTGGGAGATGGAAAACAAAGTGCAATCTGATTCCAAAAATTTTGAAAAAAATATTTTTAGAATCTACAAATAAAATATGATGAGACTCTAGTTTGCATCATCTTCAAATTCCTCACGGTTTAGCCGCTATAGGTGCTCGAATGTGAAGATTTAGTTAAAAATAATAATTTAAGTGTCCAGTTTGGCCAAAAATTGTAAACCACTATTGTGGGATCACCCTTGGGAAGAATGAAAATCTATCTAGCAAGATACTTTGAATAATCTCGAGGGATCCACATCTTTAGGTTGACATCTCTTACATTTATGATCAATTATCTTTTTTTTGAAAGATGCATACATACATATCCAAGGGAAGTGTACTAGGTCCCCTACATTACCTTTTCCATTGATGTCAAAGGGGGAGAGATAATGGGAGAGATAGTGGGAAGATTTTTTTTGTTATTACATTTTGGATGATTGGAAAAACTTTTTGGAAAGTCAAGGTTAATTTAGAAATTTAGAAAGGGGGAGTCAAGGTTAGGAAGAAATAAGTTTTGATTCATGACTTGGAATTTTTTTTTGATATGCATGTTGCCATAAATGACAAAGGGGGAGATTGTTGGAAGTTTAGAAGTTTTTCATTGTTGATGCAGCTTGGCAACATGAGCATAACATGCACATTCATCGATTGATTTGGCTGACCCAGTGTTGTCATTGATGTCAATATTGTGGGGAGAAATTTTTGGTATCATTTGTATAGTACTAACTATACCAGACAATTGATCTATCAAGAATTTGGCTAAGTGTTCCCTGTTGAAAATGTTGTGGTTTAGTGCATCATTTTTTGGGTTTGCACTTCACTGGAAGAAGAGGTATAACTCTGCGCTTTTAACCATATCATTATGATTGTCTTATACAACTATATTTAAGATCTTGAGATGTTTTGTGAAGCGTACTGGAAGATATCAATAACAAAGTTCAACTTTGTATATCACTGTCATCTCTTTGTTTAGTGTATCAGTGTGGGAGATTCTGCATTTCCTTAAGAATAATTTTTTGGTGTTGTGGTTCTAGAGTTAGTCTCACTGATGTTGGATAAATGAGAAATTGAAGAAAGATTGAATCTGGGAGTTACGTGTATTGGGAAACATGTGTATGATTGGAAGTTTTTGTGATTAGGTCCAATTCTTGGCCGAACTAATACATGATATGCATTGAGATGATCAAATCTATATTATGGATGTTAGTTAGATCTATTTTAGATCTATAGTTAGTCTCACTGATGTTGGAAAAATGAGAAATTGAAGAAAGATCAAATCTAGGAGTTACGTGTATTGGGAAACATGTGTATGATTGGAAGTTTTTGTGATTAGGTCCAATTCTTGAGCGGGTGCATGGAAATGGGTAGCGATTCCGTGGACACCCTCAAAAAAAAAATTGAAAACCATAACGCGCTCGCGTTATGTCTTCCGTTAAACCTAGGCAAGGTCCCGATGGCTACAACTACAAAGCCATAACATGAGCATGTTATAACGCGCTCATGTTATTGACTGTTAAAAGCAAAAAAATAAAATGAAAATCTCTCATTTGCATTTCAATTGGTTTTTTTGCTGCACCCGCAGCTAAAAACCCCAAAATATTGCACTCGCGTTCTAGGAGAAGAATTTCTTCGCCAAAAATCCGAATTTCTTCGCAACGATGGCGCCACGACGACGAGGAGCTGTAAGAGGTAAGGATTCTATATTTTTATTTTGAATTTATTAGTTTTAGGTTGAATTTGATATCTATTTGTTTGAATTTTTAGGAGATACAAATCAACCTGCAAACCCTCAAAATCCTCAACAAGAGGACCAACCAAATCCTCAAGATCAAAATCAACCACAACATCAACCTCCTCCACCAATCACTCAACCCCCTCCTGGCACTCAACAAAATTTAATGAGTGAAATTGAGAACAATAAAAAAAAATTGAGGATTTGATCAATAGGTTGAGTGATCCAAATGGTTCAACCACAAAAAGAATGACCCTAGCAAATTCATTGAAAGATATGTTAACAAACGTAGATTCAATTAGCAAACAAATAACTAGATGGGAAGATAGGAGGTAGGAAGCTAGGGAGTATTATGCAAATAAACTATCATACAAGGATGTGAAAGATTTAAAAATAAAAAAAGGTGATTTGTGCTCATTATTCACCGACCCACGCACAAATCAAAATCTTACCCTCAATGCAAAGAGGTTTCCTATCCATTGGTGCCACCACCAACAAATGAAGGAGCGGTTTTATGATAGGTGGTACATGGTCTTCGATTTCCCACCGTGCAACAATTGTGAGGTACCACAATATCTCCTTAGGAAACTATATAGGGAGTTCATATTGAACAAAATCCCAAATTATTTTGATATGAGGGATTTCCAGGGGAGAGGTGGGGGGTCAGCTCAGGATAGACCTGGTGCACAGCCGGATCCTACGTGGCAAGGTAGATGAGCTCTCGCTAGGCCACCTCATGAGCACATTGTTATGCCTTCCATTGTGAAGGAAAGTACCGAGGTAGAGACATTGCAAGAAATCAACACTTTGACCCAGAGTGTCATCCATCATACTAGCCCTATTCTACAACACCATCTAGGGGAGTCTTCTAGTGGTGGTCTTTGAACACATGTGTGCCAATCTTGCGGGGCTACTTGTTCACATGACCCCACCGACCCTCAGGAGACTGGTACACAGGATCTATCTACAACTATTTAGATGGAGAGGGAAGCTAACATTTTGCATGAGGCATATGGCATTGATAGTCAGGTAAAAGTTAGTGCATGTGTTCATTGAATTTAATTTATTAAATTTTTATTTTGAAATGCAAGATTAACTAAATTTTTTTTATGATTTTAATAAAATTGTAGGGTCACAGTGTTGAAACTGGATACACCGGCCCCCCACCAACCTATTTTTGCAGTACACCTATCGCTAGGGTATGTAACTAGTAAAAAATTATAAGTTTATTGCATATTAATGGCATTGTTTTACAAATGGTAATTTAATATGCAATTTTGGATGTTGAACAAACTAATATTGGAGGTTTTGATGGAATACTTCCTAGTGGCAGTGGATTTACTCAAACCTTCATGTAGGTAATAGAATAAAGAGTTTAATTAATGAATCAAGTACTTAATAGATTTGTGTAGTTTATACATACACATCGTTGATTACGTTGAATAATTTGTTGTTTTAGTTTTAGTTGTTACAAGACGATACACCTCTGAATGTGACGAGGGCAATGGATATTGGTGTGACATCTGCTATACAATCCTCGATGGCTCTAACAGAAGAGGTATGAGGAAAATTAGTAACTTTTAACTTAAATTTGTTGTTATAGATGTTAGTTAGTGAGAAATCAAACCATTATTGATTCATGTAGTTTTTCTCTATTTGTATGGTTTAT
>CM021109.1:304242009-304418803 GCA_007115665.2 Sequoiadendron giganteum
CTCATCACAAACTCTTTGCAACTTCACAAACCCTCTGCAACTTTTGACATCAATGACAAACATCATGCCAAAGTCAACATGACAATCAAAAGAAGATTCAAGACAATAGGAGACAATTCAAAAATAAAAAAAAGGGAATGCTGGAAGACCTTCTATCAGACAACCAAATGCTCAAAGGTACCCATATTTCAATGGTATTTGTTTTTCATGCAATAAATTTGGACATAAAGCAATAGAATGTAGAAGTAGAATTAATCAAAATTCTAGATCCTTCTCTAGACAATGTTTTGCATGAAATAAATTTGGACATAGAAGTACTGAGTGCAAAAATCAGATGATGAATAGATATAATATTGGGAGAATGTTTCAATCTTTTAATGACTACTATTATAAATGCAATATATTTGGACATAAGGCTAACTAGTGCAAATCAAGCATGAATACAAATCAAAGAAGTGTTGTGTGCTACTTTTGCAATAAACCTAGACATATTTCAAGATTTTGTAGAAGAAAAAATAAAGGACAGTCTAATCCGGTAAAGAGGAATGGATTTGTGAAGAAATTTGATCCTATTGAGGTTAAGAAGGAAATGGAAAATAAATGGAGAAAGAAAGAGGAGTCTAAGAACAAAGATGAATCAAGAACTTCAAATGCATTTGTACCTACCTCTAGTACATATATTTCTTCTGAAAACTAAGCCTATGCTAAGGCATAAGGGAGAAATAATAGAAAAATATAATATCCCCCTGAAAATATAAGGTGTCAAGTTGTGGCACGAAGATATACCTTGGAAGACAAATTTTTGAAGCTATAGAAGAAAGTTGCGAAAGGAAATATTGCGATGTAGAAGTTTGTTGAGCTTTTGTAAATTAATTTTGGATACAAGGTTTCAAATTTTTTGTTTTAGCAAAAGGCTAGTAGCCTATAGATTATATTAATAATAATAATAGATAATTACAAAAATTCCACAAAAAGAAAATTCTCAGTAAGCTGAAAGTTTTACATGAAAGTATTTACTTCAACCCAACTACCAACCAAAATTTCATCAAAACACCTAAAATTTTATAACCCTATACAATTTATGTTGCTGAATGAAACCAAAATAGTGTTACCATGAAGAAATTAGTTTCCCCTATGAGGAAATTGAACATAATTCTCTCCTTGTACTTCCTGCATTGCTACCTAAACTTGATTTTCTAGAAATGCTTGTGAGTGCATCATGATAATTATATCTGGTACTTGATGATGCCCCCTCTCTACCCTTTGGATTAGTAATTTAGACCTTAATTGAAGACCTTGCAGGAATTCGTGCATCATGAGAATGGATATGGTATGAAATCTCTTATTGAATTTATTTATAGCTTCCCTCTATTTGTGCAACAAATAGTACCTTGGGAAAAGGCCACCAACATAGCCCTCTCCTTTCTAGAGATAATATGCCTGAATGATTTTAAGCAATGTATTGCTCTTCAAATAAACCTTGTTCACCACCTTGACTACTATGGATTCTATTGATGAAAAGTTTTGAGCCAAATCCACCACATTGGAGATGAAAATAGAGAGGAGATTAGACAAAAAAATCAACCGTTGAAACTTTGTATGTAGGATTTCATCCCCTATAATGGATTTGAAACCACTGAGGATAGTGGGGTAGTTTACCTTGAATACTATCTGAAGCTGGTCTTTCTCTATGCACCCTGAAAATGGTAACTCCCATGGTCGAACAACAAAGTGAACTCTGTAATTCCTTGGATGATACTCCATTCCTCCACACAAATGTCAAATAATGGATTTATTGGAACTCTCAAGCTTTTCTGGTGCAACACGAACCATTCCTAGTTCCTGCACCTTCACCCAAGTTGTGACACTATCACCAAAATAATTGAAACACAAACCTTGATTAACAACACTGAGGCTAATAAATGGCACCAAGACTTAAAGGCTAACTCCTTTGATAATGCAAAACTTTTGGCTAGAAAAAATACTAAATGGGAGCCTCCGGATAGAGGATGGTTTAAACTTAATTTTGATGGGGCTGTTAAGGGCAACCTAGGTAGGGCAAGCATTGGTGGAGTTATTAGAGATTCTATGGGAGCTTTGGTGGTGGGATTTTCTGGAGGTATTGGGTTTCAAATGGCTTTAGTGGTGGAGGCTCATGCGCTATTGATGGGCATCAAATTTTTTGTTTCTCTAGGGATTGCTTATCTCCACATTGAGGGAGATTCTAGGTCGATTACAGATGCTATAAATAAAGACAGTTTAATGGGTTGGAATACTAAGGACATTTTGTTGGATGTCAGCTTCCTCCTATCCAAATTTGGTGATAAAAAGGTGGCCCATATCTTCAGAGAAGGTAACCAGGTGGCGGATTCCTTGGCTAATCTTGGCTCGGGTTGGGACTCGGCTAAATGTTGGAGGAAAATGGAAAGGCTTCCACCAAATATTCAAGTGTTAATCACGCAGGAACAGGGCTACTATGGTTTGCAATGAGTTTTAATCTTTGGATGACGAGAGCTGACTGGGGGACCCACTGAATTTTTTTTGGGAATATGGTGGATGAGCATTATCTTTGAAATGAAGTATAGGTGGAGGTTTCTTGGGGAAGATCTGTGTGTGTGGAGCACGAAAAGGAGGATCCACATGTCTTTCCTTTGGAAATGGTGGATGGGGTTGGGTTCTAAGGTTATGGTAAGGTGGTGGGGATGGAAATTAAATGATGGGTTCAAATTTAAGTGTGGCGGCTTAATGATGGTTAGGTGGAAGGACATGACTTCATATCTGCGAAGCTGTACTGTGCAATCTACTCCCTTGGGGATTGTTGGATTTCTTTTTTTATCTCCTCCGTGCCTCTGGGGGAGTAAATGTATTCATAATGATGTGACTATTTATGTTGGGAGATGGCTTTCTAGGGGCTTCGGGCTAGCTAGTTTAGCACGGGATTTTTTTGGCTTGTTTTGGATGCTTACCAATTTTAGTTATCCGGCCTTCCCGCTTGGGTTTTTGTGCATCCCCTACTTGTCCGTCACTTCTTGCCTTCTTGGCTGTAATCATAAATTGTTTATTTTTTCTGTCAAATCACCCTGTGGTGATTTCCCCCTCCACGCGTGTGTCCTATACACGGGTTTAATTATCCTTCGTTGTATTTCTTGCCTTAACTATCACTTTGTTATTATCATTCACGGCTGCTACAATTGGAATTTTTTGCATTTTGAGTTCTCTGTGCAGGTTGGAAGTATGGGTGGTGAGCGGGTCAGGACTGAACCTGACAACTACGAGGAGTTTCAAAATAACCCTTTGGTCTGACACATTTGCATGGAGGGTGGCATTGCTCCGCTTATGGAGTGCTTGGTTGGCCATGATCCTATCCTTTCAAGTGAGTTTTCCAATTCGTGGAAGGACAAACGGGTCTCCATTGGTGGTATATCGTTCGAGATCAGTGAAGAAGTTATTGCACAGGCTATGGGTTTTCTGTGTTCTGGGAAAAAGTATCCAAAACACACCAAAAAACTTGACCATGAAATCTTAAAGACCTTCAGAGGTGAGGAGACTCTGGTGCAGAATCAGGCGGGGTTTGAGAGGGATGCGCTCCTGAAGCCCTGGGACCAGGTGTGTATGACACTGATGAAGTATGTAACTCTAGAAGGTAGATTTAAAACCTATTTCTTCTACCATTTTCCTCTGTTAAATCACCTTAGACATAAGATGCTGCTCAGTTTCCCATTTTTTTCTTTTAATGGACCTTGAAAGCTCTGTCGACAAGTGCAAAGAGTCGGCCAGCCACAACCCCTATGATCCCCTGTCACTCCCACTCCATTAGGGGCTTATCCTAAGACTGTATCACTTTCATCTTGCCCTCTGTCCACCAAAAGCCATCACGACGGTTTGCATTGAGAACATTGAACCCCTTTCAACTGTGCACATTTCCCTGGCTAAGTCTAATAGCCCTCCTCAGAAACCTAATTCGGGCAATGTGGGGAATCCTAAAGCCAAAATAAAAACCAAAAAACTTAAGGGTGGGCAGGGCAAGGCCCATGCCAGTGCGGCGGAAGGACTCTATCAGCTTAAAGACACTTTGACTGACTCGGCCTACAAGGCTACCTCGACAAAAAAAGGTAAGGAGAAATGCATTCCGACCCCAATGGACAAGGACTGTAAGGGCAAGAATGTTGTCAAGAAAGATTCCAGAGGGGATATGGTTGTGGGGAACACAAATTTGACAGGAGGGGAAAATGCTAGGAGGAGATCCGGGAGGCTGGCCAAGAACAACAAGAAGAGGCTAATTATTGAAGAATCTGAGGAGGAGCAATCTGACATCAAAGGTTACAAGGAAGAAGAATCTAAAGAGGAGGAGGATGACATTGTGGAGGGGCCCCAGTTTACTCGGATGAACAACAAGCTTCTAGTTGATGGCTCTGCCTTTCACTCTCCCCATCCCCTAGTGGATGAGCCTGGAGAGGTTTAAGGGACTATGGATGTTGGGGTGGATTCATGTGATGTGGTTAAAAGAATGGATACTCTTGATAAAAGATTTCGGGGGTTAACCCACTTCACCATGAAGTTGGGTCACTTTGTAACAAGCATCCTGTCTAATGCTATAAAGGAGGAGTTGGAGGGTAACAACAACCAGGACAACAAAGAATGGGTGGGTGATGAGGCAGTGGACCTCTTGATTAAAAACTGGGACAATGCCATTTAGATGCTCCCTGTGCCTGTCTGTCAGCTGATGCTCTATGGTTGCTGTGCTGCCTTTGGGCTGTTTCTATGTTTTGTTTGGTTTCCTTTTTAGTCTGGTTTCTTTTTGGCCCTAGTGGCTCATTATGAAGGGTACAACGCCCTGTAAATGCTGCTTAACTTTTTAAAAACAACACTGAGGCTCTGCGATATGCTGAATTAGCATGAAAACGTTGTCAAAACATGTTTCCCAAATTGGCTTTGGAAATATCAATTTAAAGAAAGATGGCACACTTGAAATCCTTTCCACATAAATGAATCAGCTATTTAATGTCTTTTCATGTAAATGAAAACATGCCTTGGCTTGACAAAAAATTCCACCTAATGCTTTAAAATTATCATCGAATGATGATAAAGTGTGCCTTGTACTTAAACATGCATCCAACCAAACATTTTTTAGATATAAAATATTTCCTCATTTCGACAAGCTTTGGAGTACACTAAGATCACCATTTGATATAACCTTTCTCATGCACTAATTTGTTACTCATTATGTTTTGGCAGCATACCATGGTTTTCAACACATGTTTGGCTTATTTGTGGTTATCCCCTTTTTATCACCATAGTTTATTATGTAACCTGATTGATTACAATGCCAAAAATGTCACTTCCATTCTATACACAACACAATTTTGATGCCAAAGCTTCTTGCGAAGCAATTGTTGCTAATTGCAGATATTCTTGTATTTGAGTAGCATTATTTACCAAAGCCACCTCATGTGAATCACAACCCATGTTTGCTAAGCAATCAACCAATCTACCACCTTCGTGATAAGTATGTGAAATTAAGAAGGATTGATACTTGTCTAACAAAGACCAAGCTTTTTGCAAGATATACCTTAAGTTCCAATTTTGTATCTTCCTTTCTTTACATGCATTAAGAATTACCAAAGAGTCCCCTTCAACATGGATTTTTGAAATACCCACCTTCAACCCAAGTTCCAACCGTAGAAGTACTACCTAAGCTTCTTCCATGTTATTGGTACCACTTGGAAGATGGAATGAACTCGCTGCTATTACAGACCCAAATGAACCTCTTATACAAATACCTACACCCGAAATACCTGAGTTTCCCCTTGATGCTCCATCAAAGTTAAGCTTTAAAAAGTTTGATTATGGAGCCTTCCATCTGATTGTGCTCCTATCCACCTTTAATTTGATAATTTTATGTAAGCTCCCATCAAAATTCAATGTTACGTTCTTCTAGTTTTTCATAATAGAGTCATCCCAACTTGTGAAAAGGGAACTAATATTTTTGAACATATGAATTAATGACTTTTGAAACTACCTTTTCAATCTTTTCTTTGGTGACCTCAACTGAAGATGTTATTTTCCTAAAAATACACATGTTGCATTCCCACTAAATGTTCCATATTACTAAGGTAAGAATAACTTGCTAGATACAAGAGAAAAAGGAAGATTTATATAAAATTGGCCAACTCTGAAAGAGTTTCCAAATAGAATTTGGTAATGGAATATACAATTTTAATTTATTCTTAAAAAAATCCCAACATTTTTGTGCAAAACTACATTTAATGAATAGGTGATTAGCATCCTCTAACACTTCTTCAAATAATGGGAATTTAAAAGGATATTCTATCTTCAATTTTGTTAAACGATCACTTGTTAGGATCCTCTTACTTAGCACTAACCATGCAAAGCTCCTAGATTTGGGTAGAATTTTGTCATTCCAACAAAATGAATAGGCTCTTTGTGAAATCGTTTGATCCCTTCTTCGACTTAAAGCTTTGTACCCTTTTTTTATTGAGTAAGAACCGTATTTTGATGGAGCCCATACTAACCTATATGGTTTTTTTGAGAGAAATCAACTCTATCATTTAACATCTTTTTAATCAAAGAGTATTTATTAGTAGAGAGCGAAGTACCAAAAATATTTTCCAAACCACTTTACCAGTTAATCCATCTGTTGACTGAACATAGTCTAAAAAATTTGGACCCCATTCCTCTGACAAAGTTGTCATTACAACTTGTAATTCTAGAACAATTTGTAATGGAGGTTTCCATTCCAAGAATCTTTCCAAAACTGCACACTTTCCCCATTATGAATTTCCCATGTAATATATTAAGTGACGATCTTCCTACATAAAATTAGAAAATTCCACATGGCTGAGCCAATTGGTGGATTTGAGATAGTAAAAATTATTGATGAGCTTGCACTGTCTAGGTACTTAGCTTGCATTATCTTGCACCACTTAGCTTCAAACTTCAGATAAATTTTCCAAGCTAACTTAGCACCAAAAGCCTTATTCCTATTTGAGATATTATGAATGCAAAATCCACCTCGATACTTATCCACCTCCATATTTTTCAATGATATTAGTGGCACTTTCTTCTATTCATTGATATTACCTTTCCAAAGATTTTTTTTGATAATCTTTTCAATCTCTGAAATAACTGATTTAGGTGCTTTGAGGACTGCCAAGAAGTAATTAGGAATCGTTGATACGATAGATTTTATTAATAAGATTCTTCCTGACAATGATAACCACTTGGATTTCCACATTAGAATCCTTGATTTTAACCTTTCAACTACTTTATCCAAGTAGGAAGCCTTATTTGAACCCATAAAGAAAGGAATACCCAAATATGTGCATAGAAAAATTGCTTCTTGAAATCCTAGTAATTTCACTATATTATTCCTTATAGCATCATTTGTGTTAAAAACATAAATGTTAAATTTAGTAGCATTAATTTTATGGCCAAAAGTTGACGAGTATTTATCTAAAACTTTTTTAATTAAACGATTTCTGTGATATTTGACTTACCAAACAAGATGGTATCATCTGCAAAAAGGGAGTGTGTCACTAAAAGATCCATGTTTGGAATATTGATGCCTTGCCAAAGCCCTTGATTTTTCTTGTGAAGGATTAATCTAATTAAATATTCTGCCATAATAATGAAGAGAAAAGGGGATAAAGGGTCCCCTTGTCTAACTCCCTGTGTTGCACCAAAAAATCTTGTGGGAGAACCATTTAATATGACTGCAAACTTTACCCTTGATAAGAAAGAAAGGATCCATCTACTTCATTTCACACTGAAGCAAAACTTAGCAAGAGCTTTATTCAGAAAACTCCAATGTACTCTATCATAATCCTTCATCATGTCTAATTTGACAATGAAATAAGGTAAATGAGAAGTAGAGATGGAATGAAGTGTCTCATGTGCAACTAGTGCACCTTCAAAAGTTTCTCTTCCTAGAACAAAACCTCCCTACTCTTGAGAAATTATTTTTGGGGTAAAAGGCTGCAACCTAAGATTTATTTCCTTAGTGAAGATCTTGTATATTGTTTTGCATAATGATATTGGCCTGTATTTTGCAAAAGACTTAGGATCCTTTACTTTTGGTATGATTGCAATATTTGTGACATTGGATAGTTTCAACATTGTTCCTATCCTCCTTGACTCTTCTAGAGCCCAAAGCAGATCAAAACACAAAAAGTCCCAAATCTTTTGGAAAAAGATGGCTATGAATCCATTAGGCCCAAGAGCCTTATCCAGAGGCAAGGAGAAAACAACCTTCTTCACTTCATCTAATGTAAAAGGCCTCAATAAACAATCATTATCCTCCTCCCGAATGATTGTAGGAATCACATCCAAAAGTTCCTTTTTATCATTAACACTTTGCATATTTTTATTTTGAGACATGAATAAAAGCTCATAGAAGAATCTAATTCCTTCTTTGTTAATATCCTCTTCCTTTTTTAGCCAAAAACTAGAAGAAATATCTTGAATAGAAAAAATAATTTTGTAGCTCTTTCAATCTATGTAGAGGCATAAAAATACTTGGTGTTCCAATCCCCCTCTTTTATCCACAATCCACGTGACTTCTACCTCCAATATATCTCTTCTCTTGCACATAATTCCTCCCATTCCCCTTGAATTTTTTTTGTTTATCATATGTTATGGAATTTAAACCATTTTGAATTATATGCTCATGAATTTTCATTAACACATTGAACACTAGATCTATTTGTTGAAAGACATTCTTAAAAACCTAGTTATTCCAAGATTTAATTTGTTGTTTGACATGCATTAGTTTTTTGCATAATTGAAACATTTTCGACCCCCTCTCATATGGTGCATTTACCCACCATTGACGAAGAAGAGACATTAACTGTGGATGCCTAAACCACATGCTTTCAAACTTGAAGGATGATTTAAGTTTAGGAAGAGGGACATTTGATACACTCAAAGAGATCACATAGTGATCAAAACCTATATAAGGCAATTTTTTTGACTCTAAACAATGCTGCAATATAAACCATTTCAAAGAAACTAGATACTTGTCCAACCTCTTTGCTATTTGCAAAAACCATTCCTTCTATTTATCCAGGTTTACTTTCCCTTGATTGGAATAATATCTTTCAATGCATTAGTGAGGATAAAAGAGTTGAAATCTACCATAACTTTCAAAAGCAAGCTAATACCCTCACTCTTCACTTGCAATGAGACTATTGTAGTAAAATCACTTGCCAACACAACTCTGTCATCTCCTAGACCATTTAATACTTTAATGATTTCATCTCACAAACCTTTCTTGTCAATAATTGAAGTTAGACCATAAATATTCAACAACCATAACTTCAAATCAAACTTAGTAACCTCTAGTAACTACCAGTTGTTCTCATTCTTACTTGAAATTACATTTTAAATCTTAGGATTCCATAGAGAAACTAATCCCCTAGAAGCCCCTTGAGCTAGGGAATGAGATGATTTAAACATTTCCCATTTCTGAATAGAAGCTTCATATATTTCCACTGATGTCTTTGTTTCTTGCAATAGAATTATATCAACCCCACAAACATCAATATGATGCTTGATTTGAGCATGTTTGTCAGGGGCATTGATTCCATTGATATTCCAAGATATGAATTTCATTTTATGTGAGGAGAGAAACATGCGCTCCTCGATCAATTACTTGCAAAACTTGAGATAGAATCATAAAGAGTTTTTTGCACACCTGCTTCAATCTCCTCCTTCAACTTAGTCAAATTAGACTTCCCACCTCTTTTCCCTAGTGATTTATTGGATACTGATTGAGGAGTCTTGGACAAAGAAAGAGTCTTAGAATAATCAAATTCCTCTTCTCCCTAAACCAACCCCTGATCCATTTCCTCCATCTTCTTAGGTTTCTACAAGGTAGGATGCTCCTTTGATATTTCATATGTATGAGCACTTGTAAGCGAGGTATCTAGTTTCACACTACTATCTATCTTCTTTTATTCTTTGTGAATTTCATAATCCAATAGTCCCTCCTCTACTGCTATTTCATCTACAATCTCACTAAACATTTTTGACCCAACTGATATAAGGATTTCCTTGGCTAAAAATTCCAATTCATTCACATTGTCAGCATGATTAAAATCTAATGCAACCTGGGGCTGTGTATAATCAACTACAATGAGAAACATATTAGATGAAACTTCTGGTAGATGCTTATGTTGAGTTTCCTCACCACTAAATAATCCTATGAAATTAGATTCAAGAGATAGATGAATCGAGGAATCTTTAAACATTAGATTCCTAACTATATCACCTAATTGTTGCTTTGAAATTTGTGGCAATGATGGGGAGTATAAATTTAGAGAGTATCCCATACACTTCTGCATTAAGAAATCTTTCTTCTTTCAAAATTTTAGACATACAAAAAAAGATTGTTTAGGGCGAGACTCAAGTATTGATTCAAATTTCTTCTGCACTTCCCCCCATTACATTTCCCCTTATAACTTTGAACCACAATGCTTGGCTTGACTTGGAATTCCTTTCCATTGATATCCTCCTTCTTTCTTAGCTTAGGTTGTGTTGTGCATTTTTTGCACACACGCCCTGCTGAAAGTGGGAACCCTCTTTTTTCGCTTTTTGGTGTTTTGGCCCTTCTTTTCTGGGGTTTTTGCTTGCTTGGGTGTGTGCTTTAACATCCATTTTGCCAATTGAAGTGGCATTATTTTGAACTATATTGAAAATATGAAGTTTTGGCTTTATCTTGGGTTTTTCACTATTTTCGGGAAAATCCGCCTGGGCCGGATTCTCCCAATTTCTTCCTAATGTCCGAAATTGCTACTTTTGCACTGCTTTCAAGAAAGTCCACGCATCCTGGATTCCCGAAATCCATGGTAGTGTCGAATTCCCGAAATCTGTGGTGGTGTCGAATCCTCGAAAGTCTTTTGTGGCCATGGCTGTCTTGTCGAATGCATTAATGGTCTTTGTGCGGAGGTCTTTGGGCTTTGATATATTGATTCTTTGAGAAGTAATTGACCATTTGAGTTTGTGCATTTGCTATCATTTGGGCTTGTGTGTTGAGGTTCTTGGTGTTTGCTGGATATTTGGATTTTCGAGGCCATTTGAATTATGCGTTTGCATTTCTTGTGTGTGGGTTGTATTCGGTTTGCATTGAGCGGTTATATCTCGACTTCACCAGTTTCAACCTTTGCGTTTCCATGGTATGTAGATGTGCCCTTTTCTCTATTGATTTCAATCACTTTTCTTCATTTGCTTGGGGAGTCCTTCGTAGGTCTCCTGGTTTTTCTGGATGCACATCATCGTTGGGAATTTTGGGGTTTTCATTTGGTGCACCAGTCCATTTTTATTGATCAGGCATGTGCGTCTTTGTTTGGTGTTGCTTTTTATTTGGGCGTGAGCTTGTTGTGGTTTCATACTCTCCATTTAGATATACGAGCAAGTCGTTTGTGCTTTCATGGCAGACATGTAGGGTTTTCAACTTAGGGCATGGCCAATCTTCTTCAAGTTTCTGTGAAGAGTGTCCTTAGTTCACATTTTATTCCTCAGGGTCTTAGGTTGGGTTGGTTTCAGAGTTCTGGCATAGATCCAGAGTGATTTGAATCGATTTGGTGAAAGTAGCGAAGATGTAGGCAAGTTTGGGTTTTTGAGGTCTTCGCGGAATTCTGCTTCCCTTGGATTTCCCTGAATTTTCTATCTCCTCTTTTATTACTTTTTGCCGGATTTCATTTGGTTTCGCCAAAATCCGTTCCATCTGGATTTTCTCGAGGTCAGCGGTCGGGTCGTTTTATCGATTTCGAGCTTTGATACTGTTATATCTAGATTTTTCCAAAATCCGTTCCATCCAGATATTCCCGAATAGTCCATGTCCCTTCATTTTCTCCGAGTTAGTTGTAACTATTGTTAATTTTTCCAGAATCCGTCTTCGGCGGATTCTTCCAGTTGTTTTGGGGAAATGCTGAATTTGATGGTTATAGATGATGGGTTTCTTGGTAATCTATTTGTTTAATTTAAGGAGCTTATGCTAAGTATTCTCAGTGCTTTTTCCTTGATTAAGTTGATGACTTAAATGATGATTTGGAGTTTTGTATGTTTGGTTCGCTGGAATCCACTTGGTCCGGATTTTCCTGAAAATCCTTCCCAGTGCAGAATCTACAAGGGGAGCTAAATCCTAAATTTTGAGATAATGATCTTTTGCACTTGTTGCTTCTTATGGATCTAATGGTGGTTAATTTTATGTGTTTACAGGTAGGATCAGGACAAAATGTTGCTGGCCAAGGCAAGGGAAAGGCAACTGACCCTGGTGCAGAGGCTTCTGCCATCTTGGATGCAAAAAAGGTTAAGTTGGATATAAAGAGTAGAATTCCTGAGAGCAAGTTGACCTCAATTTGGTCAGGGATCACATATACTAACGTGGGGATGTGGGATAATGAAGAATTCAAGGCCGAGATGTCGGAACCAAACCTTCCTCTGTTGTCAAAGAGAATGGTGGAATCTGGGTTGGCTCATGTGGCAGGTTTCCCTTCTATAGTGCAGTGCTATGAGTTGGTACTGGAGTGTGCTAGAAATTATGATAGTGGAACGCAGAGGATAATCGGTCCTTAGGGAAGGATTCTTGTTGGTTTTAGTCCTGTGGCCATTGCTACAACCTTTGACATACCTGATAGATCTCATGTGGTAGGCTTCGACCTAGAGGTTGCCAAGAAATATTATGAGGAGAACATTGTCAAATCTGAACAGGTGATCAACTCTTGGCTAGGGAAGCCTAAATCTCATTTATCTAAGTTGCCTAAGCAACTATTCAGGCTAAAGTTCAAGAGAGAGTATTATAATGCCATCACCCTTCTCAGTAGGTTGATAGGATTGAAGAGTGAAGGTGTTTTTGAAACATGGATGTTCAATGTGATTTCCAGAATGGAACAAGGGATAGAATATCATTGGGAAAGAGTTATTAGTAATATGATTCATCATCAGTTGTGTAATGTCTTGCAGACCAAGACTTTCACTATGACTTCCTACCTAGTGTATTCATTGGCTAGACTTCATCCATACAAGGGCTTGAGCACTAGAGGTATTTTTGGGCAGGATGCTATCTATGAGGTGTATCCACAGTTGCATTTGACTGGTGGAAGCTACCGGAGGTCGAATGATGCCTTCACAATGTACATTACCGGATTGCTCAAGGGTGTAGAACATGTAAGAATCTTGGATAAGGAAAAGAATTGATAAGGAGGTATGGAGCCTGGTTTATCCAGTTCCCAACCTTCTCATATATCAGAGTTGATGGTTTTTAGAGGGCTCCCTACAGACTCCCTAGATATCCCACTGATCATGTTGTATTGTTGGAAGTCACTAGACAAATCTGTGACTTTGACAATGTTGTGAAGGAAGAAATGCACAAGACAGGTTTTGGGAATGATTTCCCTTTGAAGATAGGAATGGGTGAAGTTTGTGCCTCCATTCAGTCTGCTCATGCTTCAGAGGAGGAGATGGGTACTCTTGGGCTCTCTTTTCATTCTAAGAGAGCAAGGTTTGATGTTATTGGTGAGAATCAGAAGAAGGCCAGTAGGGATTATAGCCATAAGGCTCATATCAAAGATTACTGGATTAACCTTGCTGATGAGTTCGAGGTGAGAAAGAAGAGGTTTTCTAGATTACCAGTGGATTTGGTATGATTATATAATGTAAAAGCCATCCCAGACCAAGTGGAAGAGGATGGAAATGTGATCCAAGGTCATGTGTATGAGGCAGTGAAAGATAAACTAGTGGGAGAAGTTGACTAGTTAGAGGAGGAAAAGACTGATTTAGATCAGGTTATGGCCCCAGTGATTAAGTACACCAAAATGTGGTTGAAGCACAAAATGTTGGAGCTGGAGAGCGAGGGTGTTCCATGCACCTATGAGCTAATGGGAGACTTAGATTCTCATTCTACTTCTAAGGCTTTGCTTGAGCAAGATCAAAAGGGCAAAGAGAAAGTGGATTCTCCTTTCAGGATTCAGGTAAGAGAGGTGTAGGCTGAACACACAGCAGAGGTGGTCAAACAGAGGAGGCCTGTTGCCAAGAAGAGGAAGCATGCCTCTAAGAAGGAAGTTGAGAAAGGCCAGGAGGAAGAATAAGTTGAAAGTGTTCATGCACTAATGAAGAAGAGAAGAGTCACAAGGACATCCCAGAAGGTAGAGGAGGTTCCTAAGGCTAAAAGGGAAATTGAGCCACCAGTGGTAGAGGTGGAGAGCTCAGGGGAGAAGACACAAGTCTATATGAGGAGATCAAGGACTCCCTCCCCAAGGGATACTGTAGCCAAGGAAGGTGTTTCAGTAAGTATCCCTGTTGCTGAACAAGTTGGTCCTTCCATTCCTCAAGATGCTGGTAGCGTAAGGGGAGAATCAAAACAAGATGAAAGTTCTAAGAATTTGGGTGAGGAAGAGTTCCAAGAAGGAGACCTCTTTAATGCAGAGGCAAAAATTGATAAGGTAGTCCAGTCTCCCTTAGTGGCACATGCAGACTCTCCTGCAAGAGAACAAATGGACAAGTCTCCTCAAAAGGAGGAGGAAATACCAGCTAGGGCCCCTTCACCAGTGGAGTTTTTTATAGAAGAGCAAGTACGACAGGAAGAGAACCCAACAGTGGATGTTCCTAAAAGTCCAATTTTTGAAAGGGATGTAACTACTGATCAACAGGAGAAAGAACAAGATAAAAAAGACATAGTGCCTATTGGGTCTACCGTTCCGGATTGGCTTGAGAGAGAATTGAGGAGAAAAATGGTAATAGTGGAGGATGCTCCTCCTAATTGGGATGTCCTCATGGCTAATGTTGAAAGGGAAAAGACCAAAAAGAAGGCAAGGGTTGTATCCCGGATTGAGAGGGATGAATCAGGTAATCGAGTGGCCCATATTGCTACCCCTACTCCAAACAAAGATAGAGATAATGTGACTGCCCAGGACTATAATGTGCAGACTGTTGATTTGGGACATGCTACTGTTGAGTAGGATATTGAAGAGTATGAGGGTTCTAGTGCAGTTATTGTGGGGAGATTGAAGAAAGTAGTACAAACTAGGCATGAGCTAGAGAAGGAGAATGAAAAATTAAGGAAATACTTGCAGGATTTGATGAAACCTTTGCAAGCTATTGGTTCCTCCTCCTCTACTATAGGATTCTTACCCCAGGAGACAATTTCTGAGTTGGAAAAGATGAAAGGTACTTCACATGCTATGGTTACCTGGTTGCAAGGTGTCCAAGCTAAGGGAGATGAGGCCATTAAGGGCATATTATCCATTGGAGGGGATGCACTTAGGTCGATTGATTGGTTGAAGGATTCATTGGCACAAGATAATGTGGATACCAACCTCCTGCTACAAAAGACTACAACTATCATGGGGTTCATTGAGGACAAGTTAGTGCAGTGTAGGATTCTTCCTTTTCTAAGAGTTTCCGAACCTTGGGAATGGTTTGAGATCTTGCAAATGAGGCAGAGGGCTTTGAAAAAGACTATAAATAGGTGAAGAAAATTGAGGATGCTCTGACTGGTGTTCATGAGAGGTGCATTTCATTCTTTGAGGTCATGACTAGAAGGAAGAAGTTTTCTCCAAAGCATCTCAGTTTGGAGCAACTTAGAGAATGGTGGAGAGATGTGTATTCTCCAATCAGTGAAGGGCCAGTTACTGAACATCAGTTGGATGATGCTGCAACTTATATTGCACTCATTGATAGATATTTGACCAACAAAACTGATTGGGATGGTATAGTTAGGCAAGCAAGAGAAGATATCAAGATTCTTGAGAGAAAGATTAGGGTTTTGCCTGTGCCACCTGTTACTGAGTTGGATAGGGTTCTGTTGGCCATACATGCTAAAGAGGATAAAGTTAAGGACAAGGATGGGGAGTGATTATATAGAGTTACATTGATATTTGTGCTTCCCATTAATTTACATGTATTGGGCTGACCTTTTGATGTCTTGGCGGTTATTGGCACATTTCATATGGTTCGAATGTCTTTTGGGCCAACCTCTTGTAGGTCATGTTTTAGTGTAAATTATAATTTGGGCCGACCTATCTTGTGTATTCTCTATAAAAGCGGGCATGTTGCCTCATTTGGATATAGATAGAGAGATTAGAAAATAGAGATAGAAAGATAGGTAGACCAGGAGAAAGTAGCTAAGTGATGTTAGAGTAAGCTAGGGTTTATTTTCAAGCAAATGTTGTAATAGAAAACTGGAATTGCTGCCATTTTTGGATGATTTAATATAAGAGGGATATTGTGTTTGGTATCTATATTCTAGAATCTCATTTGGCATGGTTCTTATTATTCTATCTTTCAAATTGCTTAATGTTTATGGTTAAATGATTTGACAATGCTTAGGGTCTCATGTTTGGAATGTTTGCAGCGATCTCTAGTCCATACTTTTTGCAGTTAGTTGATTGTTAGCTACTTTGAAAAGTTATCCTAGACTTATATTTGTGTTTAGTTCAATTGTGAAGGTTTATTCAATTCAATTTCTATAGGATTGATTGAATGAATGTTCATGATTTGAAAATCTTTCAATACCTTAGAAGATTGCACTATTTCTATGGAATTGTAGATTCATCTGGGTCAAGCAGAAATAGTTTATGAGAGATCGGTCCATTTTAAGCATTTTATCCTTTTGCATTTTCAATCTTAGGGTTAGAAGTAGTTTTAAGATTATCTCTAAAACCTTTATCTTTTGCTGTTTCTTTATTATCCCGGTTCCAATCAAGTTTCAAGGTATCATTTTAGTGTCTATATTTGATAAGATTCGAAGTCTAGTGTTGCTCGTAGTAAGGTCCCATTGTGATTACCAACATTTTCACATTTATCACTGAGTTGTTTTACTACATTGTCAAGACCTGGCATTAGAGACCTTGGAGTTATCTCTTTTCCATAGAGATTAACTTTTCAAGAGAGATAGGATATTACATTCTGTCTAAGTTGTTGTTGTGCAGAAAACATCATCAACAGGTTGGCCAACAGATACAATGATAGACTATTTTTCTTGGTGATTACCTTGTTGTAACCAAACTTGACCCTCTTGATTTGCAAACTTATCCATTCTCTTGCAGTCAATACTAGGATGTCCTAAAATATGACAATTTTTGCAAATATTATCTAGAGTTTTGAGAACTATATTTTAAAACCACTTGCCAAATTTGGACGATATCTAAATTTAGCTTGATAGATCCTTCATGGTATCAAACAGAGCACACACTCTAATTGGTTTCAAGGGATTTTTGCAGAAAGAATAATCATTTTTTAAGGAAAATTCCTACAGGATTAGCCATAATTTCTATTAAATTTAATTCCCTATACTCAAGAGGTATAGCATGCATTTGAAACCAAAAAGGTACAAACCTAGTGAAAAAATCCTTAGATTTAAAATTAGGAGCCCATGGCTGCATACACATGCCAAAACCTTCAAAAAACTAAGATTTCACTTTGTCTACAACATATTTTTGTGCTTTGTTACCAAATAGAACCACAAAAATTCCCTTGCCTTGACCTAAATAAAATATTTTCTCAACTCCTTCCCATTCATAAAAAATCAAAGCCTTTAAAATCTCTAAATCAGGACCAAAATTCTAAAACTTATAGATTAGGGATTTCTCCCTGAGGTTTTTGATTTGAGGTTGTAATAGATGCTCTAGGAATGTGATCCAAACAATCCTCTTTTGATTTGAAAACTGAACCTTTCTACCTCTTATTGGTGCTCACACTCTATAACAACAGACTTATTTTGCTTTGTAGATTCATGTTGATGTGACTCTTTGCATCTCCATTCTTGCTTTCGTGCTTCCTTCCATTTCTCCGCATTCTTCTTCTTATTCTTGGAACCATTTTTTTGATTTTTATTTCCTTGTATAGATGTTGCATTATTACTAGTACCTTGATCATGAATTCTGCTTTATGATGAAACCCCTTGCGTTTGATTAACGTAACCTTTTTTCTTTGGTTTCTTCTCAATCTTTGTGGAGACTTCCAAATTTTCCTTCCTAGCCTCTTACTATCACTTGGATGGGAGATCCTTATGCTTTTGATTATTATAAAAATATCCCTATTGTTTTTACATAAATGGCTGAAAATAGACCCCTTTCTTATGATTAATGTTACCTTCATCCTCATCATATCTCTAGTTACTTGCAATGGGTTTCTGATGCTGAAACTATACTCTTTGTGAGTTATTTGTATTAAAGGGAACACCTTTTTGATTTGGCACATTAGCACAAGGGTTTGATCTGGATTTTTTTTTGAAGCATTTATTGCTGAAAAATTTATTGATACAGGTCAAATCATGGAGTTAAAATTGTATTTGAAAAGATAACTTCAGTTCATACAAAGGAGAAGTAAATTGAAGAAGAGGAAGTTGATTCGAGGCATCTCCCAATAGAAAAATATCAAAACCCTAATATTCATCGATTTTTTTTGAAGAGGTACTCTTCTTACTCAATTCTTTTCCAAAATTTTCATTTTAAATGTAATGGAAGGTTTGAATGTAGTAAATGCCTCAAAGAGACCACAAGTTAAATTGAAGAGGCATTATTGGAAAGTTCTGTCAGAAGACTCGATGGGTGTATTTTTTGGCACTCCCTTTGGTGTTTCACCTACTGAGGATATCTATGCATACATACATGGAAAAATGGAAGAAATGTCCTATATTGAATTAAATGTTTTATGGACGAATGAATTGGAAGAAAATTATGATAAAATTAAACAGAAATACAAAACCCTAGTCAATTTTTTTTTGGATGTGTGGTAGAAGTTTCCACTGTTTAATAAGAGGTATACTAGAATTGTATTGAGTAGGATTCATGACGAATCTATTTGGATTGATGGTGCATACTCAATAAATAGAGAAGCAATAAGGAATGTAACTAGTTTGTGGTCCTCCAGACTAGCTCCAAGGTGGAAGTCTATAAATGTCAAGGAATTAATTGAAAAGAATGACACAAATATTCAAGGAAAGGAACTCATCTTGAGTACATTTGGGAATCCAACTATCCGATATGCTACAATTCTTGTTGGACATAAAATATGTTGCAAGATGGTGTCCCTTGGTCTTCCTTGTGTAGCATGGAACTTGGGTTCGTGACATGGATTAACCGCCCCCTATGGATCTTGTATAAATTTGGTGGTTGTATCAAAAATTAATAGGTTGATCTTTTGGTGAAACAACAACCACCAATGTAACAATTAGTATCAAAGCCGAGGTCACAGGTTTGAACCCCTCGCTTTCATTAGGGGGATTGTCGCAAGATGGTGTGTCCCTTGGTATTCCTTGTGCATCATGGCACTTGGGTTCATGACATGGATTAACTGCCTCCTATGGATCTTGTATAAATCTGGTGGTTGTATCGAGCATTAATAGGTTGATCTTTTGGTGCAATGGAAACCACCAATGTAACAAAATCTATCTACCTAACAATGGTTATACAGTCTCCACTACTGCTGATCACATTACATTTAACATGATTGAGAGTGGCGTTGATTATGATATTTGTGAGTTACTTTGACAACATGATGAAAAATTTGAAGGAAATAAAAAAGAACAAAAACCATACTTTTAGGTATGGTGCTTTGATATTTTTCTTACTCTTCTACTTCATGAAAGAAATAATGGTAATTGGAAAAGTAGAATGGTCAAATTCAAAACTAGTAGTACATCAAATAAGAAATCTTATGATGAATCTTGGTGGATTTGATGCTTAAGAGGATTCTCTTGTAGCATTTTGTAGAATGTTTTAGATGAGAATGAATCAGAGAATAAGGATAGCCAAGAGTGTGGTGTAAAGGTACTCCAGAGACATCAATTTCCTTGTATCTACTAATTATTGCTACATGGAAGCAATTGAGCCTAGAATTGTTTTGATATCTGAGTTGGATTATGATTGAGGAGGAAGTTGTTCATTATGCAAAAGTGCTTCTAGGAAGCCCTAAAGACCTTAGTAGATTAGGTTTAGAGGATAGATCTATAACTGATGCCTCCACCGACTCAGGGAAGAAAAGGAAAAGTATTGTTATCCCTGTAGTTGAGATCAAACAAGAAATTATAGAACAAGAAGGAAGACTAAAAAATGATGTGACCTAACATGAGCATGAAAATGGAAGTACACAAGACTTTGATGAAGCAATAAAAGTGTTACAAGAGGCAACCCCCAATGCAAACATTAATAAATTAGTGTCTAACATAAAAAATCTTAGGAGTATGGTTGATTCGTTGAAAGAATACATCTTTGGACTAAAAGAACAAACTAAAAATGAGTCAGAAGCAAGGACTATAGAGGAGAATCTAGAATATATCAAAAGGAAATGTGTAGATTCACATCACAGAACCTAGAAAGGATTGAAGGATGTTCAAGATTGTGAAGAAGAAGCATAAGACTTAATATCTTATTGTCTAAAGTGGTCTAAAAACACACAAAGTACAAAGGATGAAATGATTCAGACTCAAATTTGAATAGGAACTCAAGCAAATGTTTATGATTTAGCAAGTGATAGAAACAATCAAAAGTGGTCTTACATTATGCAACTACAGGACAATTTCTTTGCTTTACATAATCAAAGGACAAAGACAATCAAGAAATATGTGGCACTAAGGGACTTAATAAAGATAAGGCACATATTCTCTTTCCAATGTTGATAAACTATCAGAAATAAACCTCATCCCCAACATTGTGGAAGAAGGAATAGAGTCTCTAACGAAGCTTGAACTACTATACAAGACTCTTGTGGATGCAAAAAGTACTTGGGGGTGAAGGCACAATAGTGGTTTACAATTCTAGTGAGGAAGGAAAACTCACAAAAAATGACCCCTTGGTAAAATTTTACATTTTGGGGGTTCGAACGAACCAAAAAAGGGTTCGCTTGAACCAAGGTTTGAGCGAACCCCTTATTTCCCTCATGTTTGAAAAAATTCACAAAAAAACCCTAAATTTTTGTACTTCGGAGCTCGGTTTGAACATGAAAATGGAAGAGACTTCACAAGCCCAACTAGAATCAAGTAGTCCTCAGAATGAGATATCCAACAAATATAATTTTGATATGTTTTGGTTTTATTATGTATTTGTTTTTTTAGTTTTATTAAATATAGGTTTTTCATTGAAAATGAAGGTCTTTGTTCTGCACATGTGGAAAAATAATAGATTATCAATTTTTTTTTTTGAAAAATATGAGTGCACCAGATATTGAAGTCCTTGATCCACCAAAAAAAATAAAAATTGAATTTCGATATATACAAAAAATGTTACGCATTATATGGTCACGCTATGTTTGAATTGTAATTGGTTTGAAACTTGATTAAAGAAAAAATATTCAATAAAAAACTATCTAACCAAGTGGAAGCACTAGATATCAGAGTCACAAATCTACTTTCAAAAAAATTAGAATTTTATCCTTCATGGAAAAAAAGTTATGCATCATACGGTGTGCGCCACTTTCTAAAAATGTTGTTTTCTGAAAAAAAAACTAGTTTTCGTGGGAGATGGAAAACAAAGTGCAATCTGATTCCAAAAATTTTGAAAAAAATATTTTTAGAATCTACAAATAAAATATGATGAGACTCTAGTTTGCATCATCTTCAAATTCCTCACGGTTTAGCCGCTATAGGTGCTCGAATGTGAAGATTTAGTTAAAAATAATAATTTAAGTGTCCAGTTTGGCCAAAAATTGTAAACCACTATTGTGGGATCACCCTTGGGAAGAATGAAAATCTATCTAGCAAGATACTTTGAATAATCTCGAGGGATCCACATCTTTAGGTTGACATCTCTTACATTTATGATCAATTATCTTTTTTTTGAAAGATGCATACATACATATCCAAGGGAAGTGTACTAGGTCCCCTACATTACCTTTTCCATTGATGTCAAAGGGGGAGAGATAATGGGAGAGATAGTGGGAAGATTTTTTTTGTTATTACATTTTGGATGATTGGAAAAACTTTTTGGAAAGTCAAGGTTAATTTAGAAATTTAGAAAGGGGGAGTCAAGGTTAGGAAGAAATAAGTTTTGATTCATGACTTGGAATTTTTTTTTGATATGCATGTTGCCATAAATGACAAAGGGGGAGATTGTTGGAAGTTTAGAAGTTTTTCATTGTTGATGCAGCTTGGCAACATGAGCATAACATGCACATTCATCGATTGATTTGGCTGACCCAGTGTTGTCATTGATGTCAATATTGTGGGGAGAAATTTTTGGTATCATTTGTATAGTACTAACTATACCAGACAATTGATCTATCAAGAATTTGGCTAAGTGTTCCCTGTTGAAAATGTTGTGGTTTAGTGCATCATTTTTTGGGTTTGCACTTCACTGGAAGAAGAGGTATAACTCTGCGCTTTTAACCATATCATTATGATTGTCTTATACAACTATATTTAAGATCTTGAGATGTTTTGTGAAGCGTACTGGAAGATATCAATAACAAAGTTCAACTTTGTATATCACTGTCATCTCTTTGTTTAGTGTATCAGTGTGGGAGATTCTGCATTTCCTTAAGAATAATTTTTTGGTGTTGTGGTTCTAGAGTTAGTCTCACTGATGTTGGATAAATGAGAAATTGAAGAAAGATTGAATCTGGGAGTTACGTGTATTGGGAAACATGTGTATGATTGGAAGTTTTTGTGATTAGGTCCAATTCTTGGCCGAACTAATACATGATATGCATTGAGATGATCAAATCTATATTATGGATGTTAGTTAGATCTATTTTAGATCTATAGTTAGTCTCACTGATGTTGGAAAAATGAGAAATTGAAGAAAGATCAAATCTAGGAGTTACGTGTATTGGGAAACATGTGTATGATTGGAAGTTTTTGTGATTAGGTCCAATTCTTGAGCGGGTGCATGGAAATGGGTAGCGATTCCGTGGACACCCTCAAAAAAAAAATTGAAAACCATAACGCGCTCGCGTTATGTCTTCCGTTAAACCTAGGCAAGGTCCCGATGGCTACAACTACAAAGCCATAACATGAGCATGTTATAACGCGCTCATGTTATTGACTGTTAAAAGCAAAAAAATAAAATGAAAATCTCTCATTTGCATTTCAATTGGTTTTTTTGCTGCACCCGCAGCTAAAAACCCCAAAATATTGCACTCGCGTTCTAGGAGAAGAATTTCTTCGCCAAAAATCCGAATTTCTTCGCAACGATGGCGCCACGACGACGAGGAGCTGTAAGAGGTAAGGATTCTATATTTTTATTTTGAATTTATTAGTTTTAGGTTGAATTTGATATCTATTTGTTTGAATTTTTAGGAGATACAAATCAACCTGCAAACCCTCAAAATCCTCAACAAGAGGACCAACCAAATCCTCAAGATCAAAATCAACCACAACATCAACCTCCTCCACCAATCACTCAACCCCCTCCTGGCACTCAACAAAATTTAATGAGTGAAATTGAGAACAATAAAAAAAAATTGAGGATTTGATCAATAGGTTGAGTGATCCAAATGGTTCAACCACAAAAAGAATGACCCTAGCAAATTCATTGAAAGATATGTTAACAAACGTAGATTCAATTAGCAAACAAATAACTGATGGGAAGATAGGAGGTAGGAAGCTAGGGAGTATTATGCAAATAAACTATCATACAAGGATGTGAAAGATTTAAAAATAACAAAAGGTGATTTGTGCTCATTATTCACCGACCCACGCACAAATCAAAATCTTACCCTCAATGCAAAGAGGTTTCCTATCCATTGGTGCCACCACCAACAAATGAAGGAGCGGTTTTATGATAGGTGGTACATGGTCTTCGATTTCCCACCGTGCAACAATTGTGAGGTACCACAATATCTCCTTAGGAAACTATATAGGGAGTTCATATTGAACAAAATCCCAAATTATTTTGATATGAGGGATTTCCAGGGGAGAGGTGGGGGGTCAGCTCAGGATAGACCTGGTGCACAGCCGGATCCTACGTGGCAAGGTAGATGAGCTCTCGCTAGGCCACCTCATGAGCACATTGTTATGCCTTCCATTGTGAAGGAAAGTACCGAGGTAGAGACATTGCAAGAAATCAACACTTTGACCCAGAGTGTCATCCATCATACTAGCCCTATTCTACAACACCATCTAGGGGAGTCTTCTAGTGGTGGTCTTTGAACACATGTGTGCCAATCTTGCGGGGCTACTTGTTCACATGACCCCACCGACCCTCAGGAGACTGGTACACAGGATCTATCTACAACTATTTAGATGGAGAGGGAAGCTAACATTTTGCATGAGGCATATGGCATTGATAGTCAGGTAAAAGTTAGTGCATGTGTTCATTGAATTTAATTTATTAAATTTTTATTTTGAAATGCAAGATTAACTAAATTTTTTTTATGATTTTAATAAAATTGTAGGGTCACAGTGTTGAAACTGGATACACCGGCCCCCCACCAACCTATTTTTGCAGTACACCTATCGCTAGGGTATGTAACTAGTAAAAAATTATAAGTTTATTGCATATTAATGGCATTGTTTTACAAATGGTAATTTAATATGCAATTTTGGATGTTGAACAAACTAATATTGGAGGTTTTGATGGAATACTTCCTAGTGGCAGTGGATTTACTCAAACCTTCATGTAGGTAATAGAATAAAGAGTTTAATTAATGAATCAAGTACTTAATAGATTTGTGTAGTTTATACATACACATCGTTGATTACGTTGAATAATTTGTTGTTTTAGTTTTAGTTGTTACAAGACGATACACCTCTGAATGTGACGAGGGCAATGGATATTGGTGTGACATCTGCTATACAATCCTCGATGGCTCTAACAGAAGAGGTATGAGGAAAATTAGTAACTTTTAACTTAAATTTGTTGTTATAGATGTTAGTTAGTGAGAAATCAAACCATTATTGATTCATGTAGTTTTTCTCTATTTGTATGGTTTATACAGGGATTGAGCACACCTGAGCATGGGCGTGAGGATATTTCCCTCATGGAGAGAGATCGTGATATGGCTGTAAGTGATTATTTTGTCAAATATATCATTTTTTATAATGTAATTTCTATATATTCATGTCTTTACTTCTTATTGTAACAGTTAAAACTTCACCATGAACTAAACACTAGGAGGAGTAGCAGGAGCACTCCACAAGCGCAGGAAAAATGAGTGACAGACCTATCGCCATCCGAGCAAAAAGGAAAGGGAAAGATTTTATTTCCTGGGCATGGAGAGCAATGACTTTTGATTCCAGAGTCCTTTATTGTATGCCTACATGGCAGTTTTGTACATATATTTTATTGGACATATTTGACATTGTATGCCTAGATGGCATTCTTGTAAGCCTATATGGCTATTTTGTACATATATTTCATACTTATATCGACATATATTTATGTATGCCTACATGGCTATCTGGTTAATACAAATATCTTTTTTTGATGCCTGTCCATATTTGCATTCTAAATTGATGGTTCAATAGATATGAGTTATGTATATTCAAGTGTATACTTTACAACTTACGTGTATACTTTGTGACTTGTGTGCATTTGAGTGTATACTTTGTGGCTTACATGTTTTCATGCATATACCTTGTATTCTTGCATATACTTTGTTTTAATTTGTGTATACTATGTATTCGTGTGTATACTTTTTGAGGCTTACGTGTTTATGAGTACTTGTAGTTCCCTTATTGACATGTACATGTTTGACTTATTCACGTGTATAATTATTAATTGGTTAGCCCTAGCATTGATCTATGTCATCCTCAATGCATGATCCTTGAGATGGAGTAAGTACACCCTCAAGGTCAAAAGGAGTTTCACATGCATTCTTCATAGGCTCATTTTGGTAGTGAAACCAAAAACCTCTTGCATCATTGAAATGAAAAAAAAATTCCTTTATAGCAGGTCTGAAGCCATTATCATTCTCCATCAGTTCTTCATGTATCCACTCCCCATTAATGGTTGTCTCATGACCTTCATGAAACCAAGCACTTATCTCATTTGTGATAGAATAAATGTATGAAGATTTATCTTCCTCCTTATGAACCATTCATTATCATGAGAGATGGGTTCTTGTGAACCACTACTGATGAATCATGGGTCAATGAGTTTGACTTGTAAAACTACACGATTGAATCCTGATAGCAATATCACAATATTTATATATCTAAATGTGTTATTTCCTTCAGCTAAAATTTGTGCTTATACTTATGTGATTGATGTATGTTTGTGTATGGGATCATAGTAATTTCTATTTGATGATGCTATTGTGTCTTTAAGGTTTATTTATTAAAGGGTGCATGAAACAAGTTTTAAATCCTTACAAATCTTTGAATTTCTTAGGTTTTTCTATTTGTCGAGTCTGGGCTCCGAGCCTGAGTCCAAGTCAAAAAATGGCTTGTCAAGTCCGAGGTGAGTCCTAGTCTTGTAACACTGGTGTGAACACATCGAGGAATAATGTATATGCCGATGAAGAGAGAACCCATCCTTGTTTCCAAACAAACCATGGTATAGATATGGTTGGTTGAGATAAAACATCACTCTCCTAGATAGTTCAAACCATAATCTTTCATGGCTACAAACACACCTTCATTATGTGTGTTCTTGATCCTACTGAAGAAATGGTGGAACATGTTGTAGATCAAATATTGCAACCCTAAGTCCACAAGAAGGTTACTTGTCCTGATTTCCGCAAATTTCTTTAAGATGTTCATCCTTCTTGAGTAATGTGAACTATTGATGTTATCTAGATCTTTGAAACTATCTGCAATCATGTGCAATATTGTAGAAGCTAGAGCTATATCTAATACTACAAATGACTGCTCAATGGAATCCTGATAGCAATATCACAATTTGACACATTGTAGAAAATACCTCCTACTTATCAATTGATGAGCTAAAGTGATGGGGAGTCCTATCCCTCAAGAGCACTCTTGCTCTTCCCAAGACCTATTCTCTGGTCTTCCTAGGGTATTCCTCTCTACCCTACTCAGGGATCACTCCTAAACCCCTCTCACCACGTAAGACTCTCCACCAATTTCAAATTCTTCTCCATCACTCCCAATCCACCACTAAGCTTCCTTGGGCTCCACACTGACCCAAAGTGTCCTAACCACTCCAAGGCTAGGGAAGGGTATCCTAGTTGTCCCTTTGTTTATTTTTCTCCATTATCCATCTTATTGGATTCTTTCACCTTTTACCCATCGCTTTCTTGAAAAACTCAATTTTAGGCCTTGTAGCCTTCTGCCCCAATTTGGCCTCCTAGAACCCGTTTTCTTGACTTTTCTCACAAACAGTCTTAACAACCCCCAAATTTTTTTGTAGATTCTTTCTTTTGAAAATAAAGGCTCCAAGATTTACCAGGCCTTAGGTCCTACAAGTGTCCGTACATATGATTATACTCAAACCCCCTATTTTCAAGGGTTCTTAGGGTTTTTAGCTCTTTTTCCTTCTTTGAGGGCTTCAATGACCTCCTCAGCTCTCCTCCTAGCACACACATGAATGAGATACATGTGCATACACTCCCATACTCTTTATTGGCACAAACCAATCCATTTAGCAACTCTCCTTGCTGATGTCCTCTTCAAGCTACTAGCCAGAATGCTCTTGCACTTGCCTAGTGCTTGATGATTTCATCACCTTCCCTGCAAAAAAAGACCCAAAAACCTATATGTACATTATTTACATAGTACCCAACTTGATTCCAAGTGTCCATGAGAGGAAATCCGCGAGAAGTCAAGTGGGACTCATTATTCACAAAACTGGCCTGAACCGACAATGAGACCAAGAACACCAAAAACTTGCAAAAGGATAACTAGACGGTCTAGATGACTAATATAATGCTACACAAGGTAAGTAAGTGACACAAATGGAAGACTCAAAGCATCATATAACTCATTTCAATCCATTCTTGACTGAATGAAGGCTCAAACACATAAATTCAATGAAAACTTGCTCTCTTCCAATCACAAAAATGTACTCTCCAAGTCTCAATTTGTGAAAACAATCCTCCAACCTAGGTATTAGGGTTTTTCTGACCTTATATACCTTTCTCCCATGTGCTAGGACCCTTGGGTTGGGCTTAGAGCATCATTAATGCCATTTTCCAACTTTTAGGACAAATAGCCAAGGCAACATTGCTCAAAATGCTCATAGTGTCCAAGACTTACCCAAACCGCAAGCCCCTAACAAACCTATTTCCAATTCACTCATCAAAAAAACTCTTGGGACTTTACATCATAGTCCTTATTCCCTTGGTGGTTGGCTAGAACCACCTACAAGCCAAAATTGCAAAGATCTCTCCAAAAGACCTTAAGGTGCTTCTTCACCATTCTCCCCCCTGCAACAAAGAAGTTAAGGAACCTGTGGTGTCAAGAGCTCCTCACTAATTCCATGCTTCTTAAAGTCACTTTCTTGCTATCCAAGTAGCCTTTGACTTTGGTTGATGTCTCCACTTCACTAGGTGCTCCATGTATGTCTTGTGCCTAGTCTTCTTCTTCACCCTTGAGTCTAGAATCTTGTCCACTTGTGGTCTGATCTGATCAGGTACCTTGAGTTCATCCACATCCTTACTCACCTCAGAAATATATTGTTCCTCATCCATTTCTGGTCCTTTATACTTCACCAAGTCCTTCACATTGAAGATAGGCGAAATGGACATCTAATTGGGTAACTCCACCTTGTATGCATTGAATCCATACTTAGCCAACACTTTACATGGCCCTATCCTTTTCATCTACAACTTACTTGGTATGCCTTTCTATAGTCTTTCCTTGTTCAAGTATACCATCACCAAATCACCTATTTCAAATTGTAGATCTCTCTTCCCTTCATCTCTTTTAGCCTTCAACTTCTGGTTAGCCTCCATTAATGTCTTTTTTACCTGCTCATGAACCTCTCTCATTGACTGAGCAAAATCATCAGCATGTCCACTGATTCCTTCATAACCTTTTAGGTCTCTTAGCTCAAGTACACCCCTTGGATGTAACCCATATACAATTTCAAATGGGCTCTTACCAGTAGACCTGTTTGTGCTATCATTGTAGGAAAATTCTACCTGTGAAATGACTTGTTCCCATCCTTGTCCATACTCCTTAGTTAGACACCTCAACAAGTTACCAAGTACCCTATTTATCAAGATTTATGGTGAGCTTCTCCTCTTGAAGTTTCTTCAACACAAGTTCTAGGTGCTTCATATGTTCTTCTTTTGTTTTGCTAAAGATGAGGATATCATCTAAGTAGACTACCACAAAGACTCCTATAAAGTCCTTCAAGACCTCATTCATCACCCTCATAAAAGTGCTAGGTGCATTTGTAAGCCTGAATGACATTACTAACCACTCATATAACCCCTCTATGGTTTTAAAAGCTAACTTCCATTCATCTCCCTCTTTCATCCTAATCTGATAGTAGCCACTTTTGAAATCAATCTTGGAGTAGTACTTAACACCCCCTAAATAGTCCATTAAGTCTTCTATCCTAGGAATAGGACACCTATATCTAATGGTTATCCTATTTATGGCCCTAGAATCAATACACATTCTCCACTTATCTCCCTTCTTAGGTGCCAACACCATTGGAACAACACATGGGCTTATGCTTTTCCTGATCAACTCTTGGTCCAAAAGTTCTTGAACTTGCCTTGCTATCTCCTTATTTTGCTCCAATGTCATTTTGTATGCAGCCTTGTTAGGAAATGTTGCTCCTGGTAGAAAGTCAATTTGATGTCTGATTTCCCTCTTAGGTGGTAGTGTAGCTAGTGTGCCTTCACAAATGATATCCCTGAACTGATCCAATAGTTGCTTCACCTCTGCTATCATAGGTAGCTGACTAGGTGACTCCTCCTCCTTTGGCTTCAACATGATTGCATAGACAACTCCTTCTTCCTCCTTCATGTCTCTTAGGAATTCCTTTCCACTCATCAAAATTACACCGAATTTTGCCTTTTCCACTATGGCTTCTTGGGGAAAAAACTTCATGGTTAAGCGCTTGAGCTGGAGTATACTAGAATGGGTGACCTCCTGGGAAGGCCTAGTGCCTCACCTCTATGAGCATCACTTATATGCAATGAGTGCTAAGTGGGCCATTCAATATCATTTCAAATTTTTTGCTTTAAGCAACTTACAAATTTGCAACTTAAGACTCCTCCAACCTGTTAGAGCTGTAAAATTTTGAAATTTTTATAGTCTATTGTATTCAAGAGTTTCCAACATTAAGTCCTTAGCATAGACACAAAATCCCCTCTTTGCATTGTCTTGTTTATTTTTGACATGTGACCCATTTGAATCTGTCTACCTCTTCTTATTTCATTGAAAGACCCATATCGGCAAGACATAGTAAAAGTCTCCCCGAGATATATTTTTCACTAACATGTATTTGTTGCAAACAATCGACAACACTTCTCTTTTGTTTCGGCAATTGAGAAGATTCATATCAGCATATGCTGGGGCGTTGTTGTAGTGTCACGGTGAATTCAATTGGTCTTGCCGACTAACATGTGGAGGGGTCATTTCGGCTAAGCTAGTGGGTATCGGCATGAAGTCACGATGAAATCATTTTGTCTTGCCGATTGGCATGTAAGCAAAAGTCTCGATAAGACTTATGTTCATCGGGGAAGGTCTTGGCGAAGTGACTCTTGTCTTATCGAACTAAATACAAAGGGATCTGAAAAGCTATTGGAGAAAGTATTGGGGTCTTTCCGATTTGAAAGGTATGCCGATAAAGATATGCATCACTAGGAGAATAACTTTTCGACATAAGGTTTCATCGAAAGTTTGAAAGTCATACCGACAGGCATCTCAGGGTGAGTTTCACCGAAATAAGAGTAATGTGGAGTGATATCGGTAAGAAATTTGGCATCGATATAGGTCTTCCCAAAGGTTTATTGTTTTACTGAAGGTATTATTTCATTGGTGGGATTTATTTCTTCGGTGAGAAAACTTGGTGGACACGCCGAAATGAGAGTTCATCGGTGAAAGGGTAATTTTGTCTCAGTGACTATGGCTTGAAGAATGCATGTCGGTATGACACAATGAGGGCTATGTAACATCTCCCCGACTCGGAATTGTTATAGCGACATTAAAGGAAGTGACACTCATCATTTTTTGGATCCAAATGTTGGTAAGACCATGTTATGTCTTGGCGAAGGGTGTAATAGACGTTGCAAAAGGATTTCGCCCCAAATTTGAAAGTTTCTCATCGAAACGATAGTTGATGTGATAGTGCCAATTTCAAATGGATTTTCATTCATGCTTCATTAATGGTGCGACGAGATATAACAACAAAGGTTGTATCAATTCTTCAATTCCAAATTGATTGCAGGTGAATTGGCATGCTGAGCAGAGAACCGGGACATTTTCAGTCTGAGGAGCTTGAGTGAAATACTGTAAGTGATTGTTCCTTGGTTTTTTACACTTTGATTCTATAAGCTTGAGAATGGAGTCCTCTGGTTCTGGGAAGGGTAAGGGTAGAAAACCTGCTGTGAGTAGTTTGTCGAAAGGAAAGAAACAAAAGGTTGATACAGAGCATGAGGGCACTAAAAGGAGGTTGAATCAAGACCTTATTGATCAATTACCTGGCTCGAGCCCAAAAGCTAGAAGGTCTGCACAACTTAGGGTAGAGGTTGAAAAACTAGATGACAAGTGCAAGTTCATAGGTGATGTCTGGACTGCCATAAGAGGTTATGAGCTTTTCAATTTCCATTACCACAAAAGAAACCATTTTGAACCAGTCTGTAACCCATGGAAGTTGAATGTAGGGAAATTGGTGTGCCCTAATATTTTTGTAAATATAGAATTAGTGAAGGTGCTCGTAGACAATTATGATCCAAAACATAAGGCTATATGTGACCCATCTGGAAAACCATAGATATATGTGTCTAAAGAAGCAGTGGGTGAGGTTTTCAAATTGGAAGGGTTTTGCAATGAGGAAATTAGCTGCGAAGAATTGGAAAAGGAATTTTCAAGAATGGATACAATCTATAAGGGTTGGAGGTTTCCTATTCGTAGAGTTAAACAAGGTAGCAAATCATAACCTTTGCAAGATAGTGAGGGGCCTCCTTATCATGTATATTTTTTTGAACCTTACATGAAGTACACATATTTCTGAGTGTGTCAAGTCTTAGGGATGGATGCCCCGAAACTCATGTCAATTGTGCCAATGATTATCATAGCAGATATTCGGTATCATAATTCTAGGCCATTCGATTATGATTCATATATTGCTAGGGAGCTTGATTCAGGATTGATGGCTATAAAGAGTGGAGCTTCTATTGTTCATCTCAAACACTATTCATTGTTGATGTATTTGGTGCTGTACTTTGGTCAGGAGTTGGGAGTATGTCCTCCAGAAATGAGAATCTTTCAAATTGGTAAGGAGGGTGAGGCATTTCCTGTTCAGCTGTGGACTACTATTTGGGATAGCAGGTTTTCCAATTCTAGTTTCATCCAATTTGAGGAATACTTTGTGAAAACTTTGTACAGGTTGTATAAGTATCCTTGTAACTATTCATTGACTAATGAGATTAAAAGGTTTCTTCATCCGAAAGATTTCAATGGGCCAATCGATCATAACTGGGGTGATTGGTATTGTTTGGAAGGAGCTACAATGATCAGGGTGTATGGATTTGAAGGTACCCCTTTTATTCTACCAAGGATAGTTCCAAATAAAATTGCATATTTGGAAATTATTAGACAAATGGATTACAGTTGTGTGATGATTTTCAATTCTTATGGGAAGCAGGCTTTTATGCCTAGTACATTATGCTTTAGTGATTTCACTGTGTTGGCCAAGGAGGGATATAATTCACTCCATGATAGGTTATTGCATTATAATATGAAAAGTGGACCACCCAGGAAAAACTTTGACCTTGAAGGATATATCAATTCAGCCAAAGAAAAAAATAACTTTGGAAGGTATCAGCATGTACCTTATCCTTTTGATGATATGATTAGGAATTTGGATGAAGAGGAAGTAGAGGGGGTGGTTGAGAGATATAACCAAGGGTTACAGGATATGGGGACATTGTCTTCTGGAGATGAGGAAACTCCAATGGATGAAATGCCACAGAGCAGAACAAAGAAAATATCTAGGTTGAGGACTCAGCAGTATGTTTGCCCAACTAGAGAACAAAGTATTGGAAGTGGTGATATTGATGTGAGGCATATGGAATATAGATCTTTTGTTTCAGATGATGAGTTTATAAATTCTCCAGAGGTCAAAGCATTCTTGTACAAACTAAAGGGGAAAGAAATAAGAGAAGATGTTGGTGCTGTCACTTCTGGGAATGAAGAGCAATTATTGGATCAATTGAGAAAATGTGTGGATGATGAAATGACAAATATGACTCTTGAAAAGGGGAGGAAAATGTTGGAGAATGCTGGTGTCATGATCTTTCCTGGAATTGATTTGAATTCTGCATTGGTATTTGATAGCTTCTTAAGAGATAGTAACAATACACACAAACTTGATAAGGAAAAGGTGACAGAGGTGTATGCAGGTTCTAAGTATAATACTGATGAGGGATCGTTGATGATATGGGCTTTGTATCTCCCTCATAGGAAATAAGCGGTGATTGATACAGAGAAGGCATTTGGCCATGTAATGACCCTAAAGGTTGGAGAGGCTGATCCTGTGGTTACTATAGAGATTGGGATAGACATTGCAAAATTGAATAAAGCACAAATCCAAGCACTGATAAGAGAAAGAGAAATGTATAAGGTGATTAATGAGAGATGTTACGAGAAAATGATAGATTAAAAGACTTGGTTGGTGTTTCAATTGATCCAGCCAAAATGCTCACTCAAGGAGAAAGCTCTCAGGCTAAAGATCATTGGATAGGGTCAAGTGCCTATAATCAAGGAAAGTATGATGCAATTGTTGCAATTGTTAAGAGGAGGCAGGATAATTTAACATCCTGGTTGAACAAATTATGGGGAGAATATTCTAGTACTCTGATTGCATTGAAGGACCATGATAGGATGGAGGGACGAATTATGGAGAAGTTTCATGAATTGGCCAAGAATGAGGAGGCTAATGGTATTGCACTTGAAGCTGCAAACCATATTATCAGTCACCATCAAAATTTTTGTGAGGAATTGCAAGGGGATAAACAAGGATTAATTGAAGTTGCCAAGAAGACTGTGGTCACATTCTCTGATGGTAGAGGGGAGTTGAAAGATGCCACTAGATGGAAGAATGAATGTGACGCAATACTGAATGGAATCATGAAGATAGCTTTTGTAGAGAATACAACATTAGAGGAAGTGAGTGAGCAAAATGAGGAAATGATCAAGATGGAAATCACGATCATGAATGTTGTCGAGGATGCAGATACATATAAGTGTCAGAATTACTTGGATTACCTCTCTACGACTTGTTTGTGGCTAACTAAAACTTAATTAGTAGCTATCTTTTGTTTCAAATTCTATTTTTTCCTATTTTTGAAAGGACGCGTCCTTTCATATCCTCAATGTATAAATGTCCATTTTGAAAATAATATGAAGGGATTTTATAGAGGATAAAAAATATACAGCAGAATACAATTTTTTGGAAGGATGAGACTGGTTGCATATATAAAATCATGGAGATATCAATGAAAGTCTAATATAATGGTGTGATGTTTTCTGGTATCGATTGTTTATGATTTGTGTTGAAAAGTATTATTGAAGTTATCTCCATAATGGTGTTTCCTGGTTATTTGAATTAGTGTAAATAAGTTTTTACCTAGTTCGTCTATGCACATTTGTTGCATCTGTATGGTCAATTAATTGTTTCTTTCTAGTAAGGATTAAATTCTTTGAGTTGATCATAGTAATTAGGAAATGACAATTGGATTATTAAGAAGAACTCAATAATCACAATCTTGCATGTTTATACAAGTTATAAACCATATAAAATGCTAAGCAACTTGAATGTCTTCCAGAACAAGTAAACTTGTTTTAGATTTCTCTTGACTCCGTGAATCCTATAAGGCACTGGTCTCTCATTTTTTTGGTTTCATTCACAGTTCTACATCTATTAACTGAGTTTATTAGGGTTAATTTTGAATATTGATGTACATTTTATACCAAATTTGTTTATTTTGTCCATTTCAATCTGCCATCGTGGACAAATTAGAGCAATAGGAAAAGATTAAAAGTTGAGTCTGCTCAAATCAATTAGGTACACCTGCCTAGGTCTAGCAGCACCAAATGAGTAGAAGGTTTAATTGTTTCAAACCTTGTTATGTTACCCTAAAGCGTTATGAAAGCTTGGAAAACTTTCATGGTTCAGACCTACGTTTTTGAGAGCTAACACAACCTAAGGGATTGATCCAGTGGAACATAGCTCAGAGCGATTCCACGTGTTTCGGTGCAAAAGAGGACCATTCCTAGCATAAAAATATCTATTTGGATGTGTTGGAATAGTCCACTTGGTTACACAAGTTGCAGAACAAAATTTGCACCACTCTGCAACTTTGCACTGCTTGCATTTGAAGCTTTTTCCATCAAGTGAAAATCACCCACCACTGAAAAACCACTCTAAGATAGCCAAAACCGAGAGAGGTTTTTGTAGACAGGCTCAACACAATCCTATAGGATCAGATGAGAAGTTTCTAAGCATCATAGAATTTGAGTAATAGCATGCTGAAGTTTGTAGCCATTTTGCACTTTGGACCCTTAAGGGATCGATCCGGTGGAACATAGCTCAGAGTAATTCCACGTGTTTTGGTGCAAAAGAGGATAATGAATAGTGTAAAAATACCTATTTGGATGTGGTGGAATAGTCTAATTGATCACACAAGTTGCAGAGAGAAAGTTGCACCACTTTGCAACTTTGCATAGCTTGAATTTGACATGTTTTTGATCAAGTGAAAATCCGCCACCATGAGAAAACCACTCCAAGATAGCCAAAATCGAGAGAGGTTTTTCTAGAGGGGTCCAACATATTTCTATAGGATTAGACAAGAAGTTTCTAAGTGTCACGATATTCAAGTAATAGCATGCTGAAGTTTGCAGCTATTTTTCTCTTTGGATCCTTAAGGGATCGATCCGGTGGAACATAGCTCAGAGCAATTCCACATGTTTCAGTGTGAAATAGGACCATGCATAGCATAAAAATACCTATTCGGATGTGTTGGAATAGTCCACTTGGTCACATGAGTTGCAGAGCGAAAGTTGCACCACTTTGCAACTTTGCACAACTTGAATTTGACACGTTTTCCATCAAGTGAAAATCTGCCACCACGAGAAAACCACTCCAAGATAGAAAAAATCGAGAGAGGTTTTTCTAGAGGGGTCCAACACCTTTTTGTAGGATTAGACAAGAAGTTTCTAAGTGTCACGGTATCCAAGTAATAGCATGCTGAAGTTTGCAGCTATTTTGCACTTTGGACCCTTAAGGGATTGATTCGGTGGAACATAGCTCAGAGTGATTCCACATGTTTTGATGTGAAAGAGGACCATGCCTAGCATAAACATACCTATTCAGAGTAGTTGGAACAGTCCGCTTGGTTACATGAGTTGCAGAGCGAAAGTTGCACCACTTTGCAATTTTGCACAGCTTGAATTTGACACCTTTTCCATCAAGTGAAAATCCGCCGCCATGAGAAAACCACTCCAAGATAGCCAAAACCGAGAGATTTTTTTCTAGAGGGGCCCAACGCCTTCTTGTAGGATTAGATGAGAATTTTCTAAGTGTCACGGTATCCGAGTACTAGCATGCTGAAGTTTGCAGCCATTTTGCACTTTGGACCCTTAAGGGATCGATCCGGTGGAACATAGCTCAGAGCGATTCTACGTGTTTCGGTGAGAAAAAAGACCATGCATAGTGTAAAAATACCTATTCGGACATGTTGGAATAGTCCGCTTGGTCACACGAGTTGCAGAGCGAAAGTTGCACCACTTTGCAACTTTGCATTGCTTGAATTTGACACCTTTTCCATCAAGTGAAAATCCACCACCATGAGAAAACCACTCCAAGATAGCCAAAACCGAGAGAGGTTTTTCTAGAGGGGCCCAACACCTTTCTGTAGGATTATACGAGAAGTTTCTAAGTGTCATGGTATCTGAGTACTAGCATGCTAAAGTTTGCAGCCATTTTGCACTTTGGACCCTTAAGGGATCGACCTGGTGGAATATAGCTCAGAGCGATTCTACGTGTTTCGGTGTGAAAAAAGACCATGCCTAGCGTAAAAATACCTATTCGGACATGTTGGAATAGTCCGCTTGGTCACACGAGTTGCAGAGCGAAAGTTACACCACTTTGCAACTTTGCACAACTTGAATTTGACACTTTTTCCATCAATTGAAAATCCGCCACCATGAGAAAACCACTCCAAGATAGCTAGAACTAAGAGAGGTTTTACTAGAGGGGCCCAATGCCTTTCTGTAGGATCAGATGAGAAGTTTCTAAGTGTCATGGTATCCGAGTAATAACATGCTGAAGTTTGCAGCTATTTTGCACTTTGGACCCTTAAGGGATCGATCCGGTGGAACATAGCTCAGAGTGATTCTATGTGTTTCGGTGCAAAAAAAGACCATGCCTAGAATAAACATACCTATTTGGACGTGTTGGAACAATCCGCTTCATCACATGAGTTGCCGAGCGAAAGTTGCACCACTTTGCAACTTTGCACTGCTTGAATTTGACACTTTTTCCATCAAGTGAAAATCCGCCACCACGAGAAAACCAATCCAAGATAGCTAGAACCGAGAGAGGTTTTTTTAGACGGGCCCAACACCTTTCTATAGGATTAGACGAGAAATTTCTAAGTGTCATGGTATCCGAGTACTAGCATGATAAAGTTTTTAGCCATTTTGCACTTTGGACCCTTAAGGGATCGATCCGGTGGAACATAGCTCGGAGCGATTCTACATGTTTCGGTGCAAAAAAATACCATGCCTAGCATAAACATACCTATTCAGATGTGTTGGAACAATCTGCTTTGTCACACGCGAAAGTTGCACCACTTTGCAACTTTGCACTGCTTGAATTTGACACTTTTTCCATCAAGTGAAAATCCGCCACCACGAGAAAACCACTCGAAGATAGCCAAAACCGAGAGAGGTTTTTCTAGAGGGGTCCAACACCTTTTTGTATGATTAGATGAGAAGTTTCTAAGTGTCACGGTATCCGAGTACTAGCATGTTGAGGTTTGCAGCCATTTTGCACTTTGGACCCTTAAGGGATCGATCCAGTGGAACATAGCTCAGAGCGATTCTACGTGTTTCGATGTGAAAGAGGACCATGCCTAGCATAAAAATACCTATTCTGACATGTTGGAATAGTCTGCTTGGTCACACGAGCTGCAGAAAAATGTGTACAAATTGTTTACATGACCTTTATATGACTTTTTTCACATTGTTTACATTTTAAAATTCAAAGTTTGCAAATTTTCCTACTCAAGGCATTTACAGAACAAGGTGCTACTACACCAAACATGAAATTAAATCTTACAATATTTGAGTATATCTCATTATGTAATTAAATCTTATTACAATGCCTTTGGCACTTCGTTCTCTCAGATATTTTACAATGTCACTCATACATTCAAGATTCTCTTTAAATGTCTACATCATAGGTGCTCATCATGAGGTTAACTTCAAATGAGTAACTTGAGATTCCCTCGCTAAGCTTCACATGCTCTCTTATAATGGCTTGAAATCAAAATTGAGATTTGTCAAAATCGTCAAAATAAGTATGGTGCATTGCTTTTTTGGCTGAGATTTTCTTTGATAGCTCTTAAATCAACATTTTCTACAATGAAAGATCAATCAACCCTTAGTAGTTTACTTACAAATATGCAAAGTAAAAGAGTAAAAGAAAGAGCATACAAAATGGAAATGAAATAAAAATAGATGGAAGGAACTTACAGATGTTGCATGCAGGCATCAAAATAAGGATGTTGCATTGCTTTTTTGGTTGACATTCTCTTGGATGGCTCATATATCTGCATTTTTTGCAAGGGGACACCAATCACTGTAAAACAAGATGATAGTATTGGCATCAAACAAATTAATGTGCATAAAAGTATAAATTAATAAGAACCAATGTGCATATAATTAAAAATTAATCCAATGAACCATCTAGGTCTGCTCTACTCTTTATTGTGTCAAGTATTGCCTCATGGTCAGACTCACAGACCTTCCATAATGTCTTGTTCAAAGGTCTACCCCCATATTTGGTCAAATGAATATTGGATGCCACGACAAGGTTCGAGTAATGAAGAATCTTACAATGCATGTCAAAATCTTGAAATAGCCAATGTTTAACACTTGAATGTGGGTACCTTCTAAGCCATGTTCCAGTAACCACAACTGAGCCTGTAGGGTATTCAATGTTTTCTCCATCTATAACTGGGGCCTCCAATTTATTTTTGGTCTCAACACAATGACACAAGTAATAGTTCATTCCCTCTTCATTGTCTTCATCTGCAATAACTGCATAAACATGCCCTGCATTGATATGTGCAAAAAATCTCTTGAAATTTGTCAACATTACGAATACAGTACAAAGTAAGATCTAACGATATGGAATTTCGACAACTAAGAAAGTAGATATATCACCTCGTTGAACTAGATCTGATATGTGGTCAAAGTCTACTGATGATTCTATCTGTGTCAGTTCCAATTCCGTCAGAGGGCGATACGTGTGAAGTGGGCTAAGATAACTTGTGAACCATTTGTCAACCCACTCCCCTGACTCACAATCATTCCAGTCTTGCATTTTACATGAAGAACAAAATCATACCATATTTCATGTATCGATACTCCATGAACCTGTATTTGAGCTAAGGAAAGAGTGTACCTCACTCGATCCTATTAGTGTACAATAGTCTTCATATGGTGCAATGTTAGTATCATCCATCAACCAAAAAAATCTATGAAATAAAGACGTACCTTCATTACCTAGACCCATCAAAGCATTACACCACTTGACGATCGATTTTGCATCTGTCAACTTTGCACTGTCTTTATACTTTAACTCTTCTCATGCTAATGCTCTTTTCATGCATGCTCTTGCACCATCATGCTCCCCCTTTCCATGTCCAACCTCACAAAAGTTCCACATATGTTGAACACCTGACATGCATCGTGCACAACCAGTAGAACATGCACAAGTTCTTGAACTATGCTGCATAGTTATCGGACCATATTATATGTTGATCGTATTCTATGCCCCTCTAAGCCAAACCACTGTAGAACATCTAGAATCAACCTTGCATGAACTCTCGAGAATGTGTGCGATCATCACTAATGTAAAAGTGGTACTCCCTCAATACCTTCCTTTGCTCATCTATACTATCAGATACTAGAATGAATGCTATGTGTAAAAATATCAAAACTTGTGTAGAGTTGTAATATTGTGACTGCACCTCATGTTGTGGTTGTAGAGTGTAGTTCTCTACAAAGTCAACCACGGATACTATGCTTCCAACTAGAAAGGTGTCCTTGCATAGCTTGAAATGCATGTCCAACTATCGGGCTCTATGGGTATGGATTGCATACTCAGACAATATACTGTCACGAAATGTGGTCATAAATTTGTACACTGGAATCTTCTCAATAACCAAATCACACCTTTTTGCTTGAGACCCATCTTTTGTAGCATATTCCATTGTTTTATACTTCCCAAACTCTACTAGTTTTTGTCCCACCTCATCTGTGCTTTTCATATGTTGACATATTGGCATACGCTGGAAGCCACCACAACACTCGCATGAACCATCCAAGCATGTTGTCCTATAGAATATCTAGACATCCTCTATTTCACATAATTTTTTTGATAAGAACTCTCTTGAATATTTTGGTGGGGCTTCTATGCCACAATCTTGCAAAACATCATTAGTATGCAAATCTAAACATATAGAACGATAAACATCGTAATGGTTAGAAAATTCAATATGTAGTCTACAACAACAAGTAGTGCGTGTGTGATTTATCTTGACATAAAAAGGTTTAAGCAGTTCAAAAATCTTTGAGAAATACTAATTTGAGGATAATCATTTTCAAATTTCTGAAAAAATTGGGTTTGAGTCATATCCAAAAAATGCTTTGGATGTGGCTCACGATTCTGACTACCGATTCTCCTTCTTACCACATCCCTTTGATTCAGAGATGGCCTTGTGTTATTCTTCCAATACTCTTCAATTAGTGTTCTCAAGGCTTCGACAACTTCTTTATCTTTTTGTGATAGTCTCCCCAAGAATGCCCATAATTCATTTGTATCATTTCCCTCAATTATTTTCCGCCTTTGAATGGCTCTTGATAAAGTTTTTCTACTAATTCCCATTTTTTCACTTGTCTTTTTAATTAGGCAAGCTCTTTTTGTTTGACAACTTACCAAAGTTGAGGTAATGACACGTCGGGTGACATTACTATCCTTTGAGCGTGAGGTCTTACCCACACTCTCATAAGTATCCATTAGATTCTTCACAATAGTGTCTTCACTCGATGCATTCGATGTTCTCAACCCAAGAGTCTTCATGATATTCCTGTACTTTACACCTCACTTCATTTCAACAAATAGTTGACATCTTGCAGTCTCATTTAGCCTTTCAAAGAATCGTTCCCAAATCTTATCAGCATATCTTCTACAAGTGCGTGTTGAAATCTTACCTTCCATGTGCTGCAAAATCTCATCATCAATATTAATCAAATACTTTGGCTTTCTACGCAAAATTCTTGGTGGTGTTCTCCTAGGTACATACATCTCAACATTAGGAATTTCATCAATATTTAATTGAGGTGGGCTAGATTGCATACCTTCAATCGAGGGTGGAGAAGAAGACATACCTTGAGGTTCATATGGGAATGATGGCATACCTTCTTCATCAATTTTGAGTGATGCTGTACTCTCAACATGAGATGTGTTGGATGGTGTCCAACAATATTCACTTGCGGTAAATGGTGTCCCTCCATATTCACTTGCACAAGATGGTGTCCCTCCATATTCACTTGTGCTTAATGGTGTCCCTTCATATTCACTTGTCGTAGAGGGTGTGTCTCCAACTATGGTATCTGAATTTTTCTTACGACGATGCTTTCGCATTCGTGCTTGTTGTGCTGCCAATTCCCGTTCTCTTTTTGACGGTTGAGGTTCCTCTACAATCAGGTTGTTTTCATCAATCTTTTCAAATTTCTTCTTTTCACGATATGCCGCCACCCGAAATCTCTCCTTTTCTTTCAAGGTTTCATTCTCTTCATCTGTTAGTTTCCTCTTTGTCTTTTTCTTCGGCATGGAAAATAATTTTATTTGTACCATGGTAATGAGACGAATATTGGTTCCTAAAAAATGTATCCATTCAAGATAATTGAAAAATATATGTCATTGAAGGCTTCATTTAAATAATACTTACAATCATCGTGTACAAAAGTAGGGTCTTTTATTGTTGAACATGCCTTGGAATGAAACTAATTACAATAGGATCTGTGGTTCTTAGCTCAAACAAGCACTTTTTCATGAGAATTTGAGGAACCAAGGAGTGATTTTGAAAAATTGTTGGTGTAGGAGCACCTTAAAGGTCTTTTGGAAGATCTTGGCAATTTTGGCTTGTAGGTGGTTCTAGCCAACCACCAAGGGAATAAGGACTATGATCTAAAGTCCCAATAGTGTTTTTGATGTGTGAGTTAAGGCAAACTTAGGGTAGTCTAGAGCCTTGAAGTTTGGAGAAGCCTGAATGATGAAATTAGGCAAATTAGTCCATGTAGACTTGGCAATTTGTCCTAAAAGTGGGAAAAGGGCATTAATGATGCTCTAAGCCTGACCCAAGGGTCCTAGTACATGGGAGAAAGGTATATAAGGTCAGAAAAACCCTAATTGAGCATGTGGGAAAGCTATTGTACGATTTGGAGTTTTGGAAGGGGAATTTGTGAGTTGGAAGAGTGCAAATTTCATTGAGTTTCTATTTTTGTGCCTTCATCCAGTCAATAATGGATTGAAAGGACCTATCTAATGATTTGAGTCTTTCAATTGTGTCACTTACTTACTGTGTGAAGCATTATATTAGCCATTTAGTTCAATTGCTTTCTGTTTTGCAAGTTTTTAGAGTTTTTCGTCTCATAGCCGGTTCAGGCCAGTTTTTGGAAATAATGATCCCCACTTGAATTCACATGGAAAGGCTACCATGGCCACTTGGAATCAGGTAGGGGACTATTTTTAAAGTGTACATATGGTGTGTGGTGTCTTGATTTGCAGGGGAGATGGTGAATTCATCAAGAACTAGGCGAGTGCAACTACATTCTCGCTAGTGGCTTGGAGAGGACAACAGTAAAGAAAGTTGCTAAATGGATTGTTTTGTGCCAATAAAGAGCAAGAGAGTGTGGGAACATGTATTCCAGACATGTTTGTGCAAGGAGGAGAGTTGAGGAGGTCATTGAAGCCCTCAAAGTTGGAAAAAGGATCCAAAACCCTAGAAACCCTTTAAAATAGGGGGTATGAGGATAGTCCTATGTACGAATGCCAAAGGGACTAAACACCTGGTAAATATTGAAGCCTAGGGTACCACTAGAAATAATCTATAAAAATATTTTGGGGTTGTTAAGACCATTTTTGAGAAAAGCCAAGAAAACGGGTTCTAGGAGGCTTAATTGGGCAAAAGGCTACAAGGCCTAAAATTGGGTTTTTCAAGAAAGCGATGGGTACAAGGTGAAAGAATCCTATGAGATGGATCAGTGAGGAGTAAAATCAACAAGGGGATAGTGAGAATACCCTTTCCTAGCCCCTATAGTGGTTAGGACACTTTGGGTAAGAGTAGAGCCCAGGGAAGCTTAGTGGTGAATTGAGAGCAATGGTGAAGAATTTGAAATTGGTGGAGAGTCTTATGAGGTGAGAGGGGTTTAGGAGGGATCCTTGAGTAGGGTAGAGAGGAATACCCTAGGAAGACCAGAGAATAGGTCTTGGGAAGAGCAAGATTGCTCTTGAAAGATAAGACTCCCCATCAATTATTGAAGGAGTGGTCTATGTAATGAACTTTTGACCTTGTGCAGGGTATTTTGAAGATGTTTGATGCTTTGGAATGGTCTAGGAAGGCCCAGGTATAGGAGTTTCTATAAACCCTCCCTCTTTGCATTGAAAAATGGGGGTTTTTGTATTGGAAGCCTAGTTGAGCGGGTAAGGTCCTAAGACTTAGAAATTATCTTGTTTTGAGACCTAATTAAAGACTGTTTTTGGGTTTAGAAGTTTGGTGTGAAGATCTAAGGGTAATTCCTTTGTAAAATTGGCCTACTTGGAGGCCTAAAATAGTGAAAAGGTTAGTTTTCTTAATGTTGTCCCAAAGGAGTCATGTGATGGGTTAAGGTATGTCTTGCAACTCTGAAATTGGTGCTACAATCATTCTTTTATTTTCCTAGTGTTTTTGAAAGTTTTGGAGTTAAGGGCCCAAAACTGGTTTTGCACAATAACTAGATTCCAAGGGTGAAATTTGGGAAATAATGTTTTTGTTTGTTGTCCAGCTTGGAGGAGTGTAGGGATTGGTCCATTACACCTTTTTAATCTTCTTAGAAGGCTCTTGAAGGCAAGTTGACATCTTCAATGGTTTTGGGTCCTCTAACTCTGCATAAAATATGAGTATCATAGTTTGAAGTGTGTGCATGGTTTGGGAGATACATGTGACAATTTGTAGATGCTTGGCTACTAGTAATGTGGACAGTGAACAAAGGAACTAAGTTTGTGTGTAAGGGAAAACTTCTAAAATTTTTCATTTTTGTTGTACTAACTCAAACAAAGATTTATTAAGCAAATAATGGTTTGGTTGTGCCTTAAGAATTATAGTTTGTGTTTGTAAACAATGGTGCCATTATGGAAGATTTAAGACAACTTGTGAATGACATAATCATTGGTTGATGTTTTGAGGAACCTATTTGATTGTAATCAGTTATTTTCAAGATTTTCAAGGTGTTTTGAAGGTCCTTAAGGAATTGGGAACTCTTAATGCTAATTTGCGTATATGAATCAATTGTTTTGTGAAGGGAAATATAGTTGAATAAGTGTGTCAAGAAAGGTGTTGATTTCTTCCTTTGTAATGCATCAGTTTGTACAGAGGTATTGGAAGGTGTTTGGACCCTTCAGAGGAATGGGAGAGGCTTGGAGTTGTCTTAAAGGATGAATTTTGGTGAATGGTTCTGAATTTCTATAATTGGAAAGTGTAAAATGGTAATTGGCAAGTGTAAATAATTGTGTATATAATTTGGTAATTTAAAATGTGCATTGACAATGTAAGGTTATAATGACAAACAAAAATTAAAGCAAGCCATAATAGAATGAAAGAAAATTTGTAAAGACTTCACATACCTTAAAAACTAGACTTTCAAATGGAGGAGTTCAACCCAATTATGTAGCCTTAGCTTCTTTTTTCTTTAAACTCCACAAAAATTTGACTTGTTCAAAAGCTTGTTCCCTTCCACACTTCAATTGTATATTAGTTTTCAATGGAATTCAAACTTCAATTGATATTATATGTCTTTCAACGTGGAAACTCTGCTATTTCATGCAAAGGTGGTAAAAAGATCATGGAAAAGGTGACAGAATGTGAAAAAGATGCCTGCACACTTCACAACATCATCAAAAAGATATTTTTTGTTGGAGAACGCACAGAACTAGGGGAATATGTAGAATTTGGGCCTTCAAATCATGGGTATATAGATTTTTTTACCGTTTTAGTGGAGTACAAAATGCGCTCACATTATAACGCGCACGTGTTATAACGCGAGCGCGTTATGTGAAATTTGGTTTTCTTAGTGTATTTTTTAGAGCATAAGAGTTTCTGAGAGAGTGGGAGGGAGAAAGGGGGAGAGTGGATGATAGAGAGAGAGGGAGAAGGGAAGAGTGGGAGAAAGAGAGAGGGAGAGAGTGGGACATAGAGTGTGAGGGAGAGAGGGGAGAGTGGGAGATAGAGAGGGAGGGAGAGAGGGGGAGAGTGGGAGAGAGTGGGAGAAGGGGAGAAGTTGGGAGTGGGAGATAGAGACCTAAACCCTAAACCCTAAATCCTCAACCCTTAACCCCTATACCCTCTTAATCCCTCAACCCTTAAACCCTAATCCCTCAACCCCTATACCCTTTTAATCCCTCAACCCTAAACCATCAACCCTTAAACCCTAATCCCCCAACCCCTATACCCTCTTAATCCCTCAACCCTTAAACCCTAATCCCTCAACCCCTATACCCTCTTAATCCTTTAACCCTCAACCCTCAACCCTTAAATCCTAATCCCTCAACCCCTATACCCTCTTAATCCCTCAACCCTCAACCCTTAAACCCTAATCCCTCAACCCCTATACCCTCTTAATCCCTCAACCCTTAAACCCTAATCCCTCAACCCTTGACCCCTATACCCTCTTAATCCCTCAACCCTCAACCCTCAACCCTCAACCCTTAAACCCTAATCCCTCAACCCCTATACCCTCTTAATCCCTCAACCCTCAACCCTTAGCCATTAAATCCTAATCCCTCAACCCTTAAACTTTAATCCCTCAACCCCTATACCCTCTAAATCCCTCAACCCTCAACCCTTAAACCCTAATCCCTCAACTCCTATAACGTCTACTCTATAACCTATTAATCCCTCATCCCTAAACCCTAAACCCTTGAACCCTAACCCATAAACCCTCTACCCTCTACCACCAATCCTATACCCTCTACCCTCAACCCTAATCCCCCAACCCTTAAACCCACTTAGTAAACTCTCCACCCTAATCCCTTAACCCTCTTTACCCTTAAACCCTCAACTCTTAAAACCTTAAACACTCAATCCTAAACCCTTGACCCTCAACCCTAACCCCTTAAACCCTAAATTGTTAAACCCTTTACCCTCTAACCTCTACCATCAACCCAATACTCTCTACCCTAAAACCTAATCCCTCAACCCTTAATCTCTCAACCCCTATAACCTCTACCCTATATATTGGACCCTCAACCCTATACCTTAAACCCTCAATCTTCAACCCTGAACCCTTAAACCCTCTACCCTTTACCCTATACATTAAACACTCAACCCTCAATTCTCAACCCTAAACCCTTAATCCCTCAGCCCTCAATCCTTAAACCCTAAACCCTCTACCCCTTACATTGGACCCTGAACCTAATCCTTCAACCATATACCCTCAAAACTATACCCTAAACCCTCTACCCTCAACCAAGTAAACCCTTAACCCTAAACCCTTAACCCCAAACCCTTCAACCCTAAATGCTTAAACCTTAAACCTTCTACCCTATACCCTCAACCAAATACCCTCTACCATCAAACCTATTCCATCAACCCTCAAACCTTAAACACTAATATCGTAGAAACCATCAATCCTATAGGTCCTCCATCCTAATCCCTCAGCCCTATACCCTCAACCCCTATCACTTTCTCTCTATCTATACATCTCACCTCTCCCTCCTTCCCTCCCGCCCACCCTCTCTAATTGTCTCTATCTATCGTCTCCCTCTTTCTGCGTACCTCTCGTTCAATCAATCCCTACCACCCTCTCTCACTCCCTCTCTCTCAAACTCCCTCTCAATACCTATCTCTCAAGTCTCTCCCTCTCACACTCTCAAGTCTCTCCCTTTTGAAACCTACCTACATAACCCTCTCTTTCTCTTTGTCTCTCTCTCTCCCTCTCCATCAATTATCTCTCTCTGACCCCCCCTCTCTCTCTCTCCCTCCCTCTATCCCTCCCACCCTACCTACCTAAGTCCCCCTCAATCCAACCCCTTCTCTCCCACTCCCTCTCTCTTAAACTCTCACTTCGATCCCCTCTCCATCTCTCTAGACTCTCTCTAAATTCTCCCTTCATCTAAAGACATACATAAATGCATACATACAAGCATAATACATTTGTACATATAATTCACATCCATACAAGCATACATACATGTACATAAAAATATATTGGCATACATTAATATATTAGCATTCAACATAAAGTACGACATAACGCGAACGTGTTATAACGCACTCGCGTTATGTGCTAGTAGACATGTTCCCCACAGAAGCAAAAACCATGTCAAAAGTGAGATATAACGCGAGTGCGTTATAACGCGCTCGCGTTATATCTTGCTTTGGGAATTACAAAACTTAAAGCTTGGTATTGCCTTGGAATTCCAACCCAAAGGCTTGGAGGGCATTCCCAACGACCAGAGATGTGTTTTTAAAAAATCCACCATATTTCTCATAATCGAGTTCATGCTCACAGTCAGGATTGCACGTGGTTCAATATCAAAAAAATTGAGCACATGGGTAATGTTGGGTTATCTCTTAGCTATCCAACGATGTAATTTTTTTCACTTTCTGAAAATGTTAAGTCTTTCATCCATAATTTATTTTATCTGTATGTCTTTTTTTTGCCAAAAAGCAGTGTTTGGTATTTTTTTCGTTATAAATTAACCATTCATCAATTTTTCAAATAAATTACATTTTTAGAAACTAGACTCCATTCTACAAAATTAAAAAATTAAAAAAAAAACAAATCAATTAGTTTCCAAAATTTGTAGGGGTAGCACGGCCAAAATTCTATTTTTAGGATATGTCCACTTCACAAATTAGTAAAAAATCAAATATTCATTAAAAAATTATCAGAAAAATCGTGCATCAACTACATACTGTTAGCTAACTTCTGACCATTGCGATTTTAAAAATACTAAAAAAAAGTTCACCGTACGAGGGTCATACAAGAGTTGCTATGTTATGTTTTTCTAACAAAAACAACACCAATTTGTGTACGTCCCTCGTTTGAACCCCTTAATCTCAATCATTTTCAAAATAAATTAGTAGTTTAGAAAGTAGACTTGGAGCACTTGAATCCTTCTTTTTGTTCCATCTCAAAATTTTGAGTCTAAGTATCCTCAATTTCACATCCAAGGTCAGTATTTCCTTATTTCAGAAAAAAGCTGCCCACTTAAGTCCCCTTTTTGGGAACCATCTTGGTGCACTTACCCTCTTGGCCGACCTAATACATGATATGCATTGAGATGATCAAATCTATATTATGGATGTTATTTGGATCTATTTTATATCTATGCTTACCTAAATTAAGTATTGCATTCTTTCTTGGATGTGATGATGATTTTGAATCATGTGTGGTGCTGAAAAAATCTATTTTGGATTTTTTGTTTACATATAATTAGGTCAACCTAATTTTTGTGTGCAAATGTATTTCAATATATATGAGACATTTTGGAGTTGAGGAGATGGAGAAGTATGAGAATAAATGACATATAACATGTAAGTGGTCTCGGATGATGCAAACATTTGAATTCAATGGTAAGAGTTCAAAATTAGAGTAGAGTTGTTTAGCGATTGCTAAGAAGAGTAGTACTTCATATTTGGAGCTTCAAAGGAAATGAAATACAACATAGGGTGAACTTTGTATCAGTTCATACTTTAGCAGTGAGCCATTTTTGTACTGTATTTAACTCTGGCTATGAGCCTTATAAGGACAATGTGTCCTAGCAGTGAGCCCCTGCAATATACTATATCTAGATATAATATATTGTGAGCTAATCCTCACTATGGATTTTCTCTTTTTGGGTTTTCCATGTAAAAATCTTGGTGTTCATGTGTTTTGTGACTTAGTGGATGATTCATTATTTCATTCTTTATTTCAGTTAATATGTGCTCAAAAGTTTAGTAGAATAATGATTCACCCCCTCCTCTCAATATTTTGAATGTTCAACACCCTTAAAACATCCTTGTATCACCTAGTCTATGGTTAGGAGCCTGTCTTTCCTATCCACCTAAGGATTCCCACACTGTAGTTCATCAATGAATATTATAATGAAGGAGAGAGGCTCAAGGCCTATCTTTCTCAACTCCTCCACTTGGAGGAAAAATGTGATGAAGCCATTGAAATTTTTTCCAAACATCAAGGAAGTATTAAAAACTGGTTTGATTGGAAAGAAAAAGTCAAGGCATTCAATTTTTTTGATTGTCTTATACTAGGATAAAGCCCATGAACGAAAAGGGGAACATGGAAAATTTGACAAGACTTGGCTTGGCCCCTTCCAAATTTTTGAAATACTTTGGGACAGTGCTTACTGCCTAAAGACCCTCACAGGTGAAGACATCCTGTTGCCTATTAATGGGAAAAATTTGAAACACTATTTCCTGGCTTGAGCTATTTAAGCTCATAACTATTGTACATAGTTAGTATAGGTGGTTTTATGTAGGGGTAGGTTGCTTTAGGTTAGTTTTCTTTTGATTGGCTTCACTTTTGTTTTCCTTCTTTTACTCTCAAAGTGGGTTGGTCTTCTTGCTTTGTACTGGGTGGTGGCATATCACATAGTCAAAGGGTTGTTCTATTGAATTTTCATGTCTATTTATTTCATAAGCTTTCATAAGTCATCCAGAGATAGACAGTAGTTTCCAACAATTGAATTTCATAGATTATATTTTTGCTTAAATTAGAAGGGATCATTTTTGGAATTTTCTTACACTTGTCTCAATCTTCCCAATATATATATATATATTTAATGTTTTCTAGGAGGTCTGTGGTAGTCATGAAGATGTTGTGATAGGTGAAAAATATAAAATCCACTTCAGTGAACACTACAATGTCCAAACCCAGACTAGGCTTCATTACTTATCATCCAAGAAGATAAATTTGTTAAAAGTAAAATCAAAGGAAGCATTTAACTTATGGCTCATTGGGTGTGTGAATAACATTATTGGGGCTATAGATGCTCGAGTGGCAATAGATAAATTTTCATGGAGTTTGTAGTGATAACCTCATCGGGGCTATGGATGCTTGAATAATAGTGAGGAAATGTCCAGGTTACTCTTGGAGTTGGAATATCTACGTAGCTTATCTTAGTTAGCTAATGGATTACTCCAGATATTCTAGGGAAATGAATGAACTCAAAAAGTACACACTATTGATGGTCTGAGAAAGGAGGTAAGTTTATTCACCTAATAATTTCATTTCTCTCTTAAGTGGGTTTTCCTTTTATGAGGTTTTGATTTAGGAGACTATCCAAATATTTTGGGTTTCAGATGGATTTTTATCCTTGAAATGTTTAGGAACATTTCCCAGTAGATTTTCCATTTGTTGTGTATTTTGCAAACACACCCCATCTGAAATGGTGACCCCCTTACTTTCTCGATCCTACTTTAGGTTGCTATCTTTTCCCCTTAAGGGATGGGTCCTTAAATTTTTGGATGCTACCATTTTCCCGACCTTACAAGGATAACTTAAGTTGGAAAATGAGTTTGGTTTACAATGGGTCCTAAAGAGAAAATTGGCTAAGAGTCATCATCTTGTATCCTTTGATGCTTAATTGGCTTGATTCTAGAGATTTCTTGTGTCCTAGAAATAACAAGACTAGGGTGCATCACAAATTTTATATCCTTTGGAAATCCTTGACAGTTTCACTTATCACATATTTCTCACTTGAATGAAATGTTCGATGAAGTTTACCCTATATATTTCTTGGCTGCATAAAATCGCCGATGCTTCAGAAAAAGTCACTATGAAGGGAAATTTTATCTTGATAAAGTTAATTCATTTTGAGGTATGATGAGAGATATTAATGGAGATGAATGCACAAGGTTCAAAGGAATTTTGTATTTCTACTTTTCCATTCATCACTATTGTAAGTTGTGGTCAAGGCATTTGGGTGATTTTGAGCTAGGGTATTCAGATTGGTCTCATGAGTGAGGATTTAAGTGTTTGTTGTAGTAGGAAGTGTTTACAACTAGTTTGTGCCCCATTTCCTCTATTCTTCAATTTTAAAGGTCAGTTGCATGCTTCCATTTCTTTTTAAAAGTAGTTTCTCCACACGATGTCTTACCATAAATTTTTCTCTATGCATTTGAAATGGTTTTATCGATTTAAATAAAGTATCCTTCAATATTTTGGGCTATTTGAAACTAGTCCAGGGTTAGGGCATCCAATTTGTACCTGTTATCAAATTTTATGAGTTTTTTTTCGGCCCTAGGTTAAGTCGTGCCATGCATAATGATTGCAAAAACGTATATAAGTGAGTTGGGAAGAGTGAAATTCAAAGGATCATGTGAAACTTGGGTATTTTTCAGTTAGGGTTTGGTTCCATACATCTTGGTGCTCGTGGTTTTCCATTTTAGGGCTAGGGTTTAAGCACTGGTTAGAAAAATAAATCACTATAATTTTATGTGTATTTATTGTGAGTTTCTTTTGTGAGGATTGTTTCAAAACCCTAATATGTTGTCAAATAATAGAATGCTTAGATTGTGCAAATGAATGATGAGTAGAAAAAAATTGATCAAGTATAAATTTCAAAGGGAAACACTAGATAGGATTCTATGTTTGCTCTCAACTATAGCCACTCATGTTTCACACATATTTTCACCTACCAAATATCACCATTGTGATGCAATTCCTTCAAACTTTGTTAATCACAAAATCCTTGGTCAAATGGAGCATTTAGGTCGGCTTCATGAATTATTAATGAATCCATGAATTAAAAATGAAAAATTCCTAAATAATTTTAGGTGATGAACCTTCACCATCACGAATTTATCGCATTCAATAAATCCTCAAGTCTTCCCTGGGCCATGAAATTTATCTCTTCAAAAAGCTTGAAAAACTGGCCATCACAGATTTTGCATTCACAAGAAATACCCAATGAAATCATTATTAAAAAATTTTCCTCCATAAGAAATCACTGATACACTCTCCCATCGCTGATTTCTTGGCCTCTCAAAAATTTTGGACCTCTGCACCCTACAGATTTCCTACCTTTCAAAAATTCTTGACATTTTCACTTGTTGCGAATTTATCACCTTCATGGAATTCCCAATGGGTTATTTACATCATGATTTTGTGCCTCCAAATAAATGATTTCTCAAAGACTAGATTAACCTGAGGTGTTTAGGGTGCTAAGTCATGATTTCAATCCAGATGTAATGAGACAAAATGAAATGTCCCAAACGTGATTTGGAGATCTAAATATTGCGATGGTGAATACTTGCAAACCTTCCTCCACCCCATAGATTTCCTGATCCCAGGAAATCCTTGAGACTTTTGACACTAAAAATTTCTTGACCTTTGGAAATTCCCAATGATTTCCATCGATTATTTCTTGAGATCCCAAATCCCAAAATTGCACTTGAAGATTACAAATGGGAATTTTAGGCATGATTATTTATGATATTATCTGATGCTTTTCCTAATGTGAATGTGGGTGTTTTTCTCATAATTTTATTTGTACTAATGATTGTATTGGATATTTGATCATTATTTCCACCTATTTTCTTGTATTTCAAGTGATTATGGCATTTCGCTAACATATACATGCTAAATCTAGCAAAGCAAAGGCAGGAAAGGGGAAGAAGATTATAGCTGAAAAGGAAGAGCTATCGAGACTAGAAAGGATGAAGTACGATTTGAAAGGAGTGCTTCTGAAGGCCAAGATTACATCCTATTGGGGAGAGGTTGGGGAAACCAACCTTGGGCACATAGATTTATAATATTTCAAGAAAAGGATGAATTCTTCAACTCCCATTGACCTAGCAAGGAGATTGGTCAAGACTGGGTTGGCACAAGCTATTAGATTTCCTCCTTCCATTCAATTCCTGAAGTTGATTGTTGAGTGCTCCAAGCATTATGACTTAGATTAGAGGATGATAATTGGGCCACAAGGGAGAACTATGGCCAACCTCACAATAGAATCATTGGATGAGGCATTTGGAATCCCTTCCCATTAAAATTTGACCATGTTCACTTTGGAGACAACAAAGAAGTTTTATGTAGACAACCAAAGAAGGCCCTGGAAATCATAAATTCTACATACATGGATAAGCCTAGGAAACATTACACCAAGTTTCCCAAAATTCTGTATAGGAATGACTTCAAGATAGAATACAATGACATGATAACTCTCTTGAGTAGAGTGATGTGATTAGAAAGGGGCTTCCCAGTTTGAGGAGTGGATGTTCTATGTTATGGAAAAAATCACAAGGGGGACCAATTACAACTAGACTAGATTGATTAGTAACAATCTTGAAAAATAGTTCAAGGAAGTACATGATACCAATAAATTTACCATGACTTCCTATATAGTGTACATGCTAGCCTGTAACTTCAAGTATAAAGGGTTGTCTTGCAAAGGTACAATTAGAGAAGCAAAGGTATATGATAGCTACACCCAATTGCATTTGTCTAGTACTTCCCACTATAGGAGGGTAAATGATGCATTAACTATGTACATCACTAGAACTTTATAGGAGGCCCTACATGTCAGGTTGTCTACAGATTTAATGGAATTAGTGAAGAAATATGGCTACTGGTTTCTACAATTCCCTAAGTTTTCTTACATTAGAGTACATGGGTTCCCCCTCAGGCCATACAGGTTGCCTTGATATCCCACTAATAAATTGGTCATGCTAGAATTCACCAAGTAGCTAGATGCCTTTGATAAAGTATTGAAGAATCTACACAAGATAAATATAAGGGGTGAATTCCCTATTAAAATTAATGGATGGGAGGCTTGTCCTTATTTTTCTAGTGCCCAAAATTCCAAAACTAAAATGGAATACTTTCACCTTCCCACTCATACAAAGAGAACATACTTTGATCCCTATGGAATTACACAGAAGGCAAGAACCAAGAATTATAGGCATAAAAGCCACATTGAAGATTATTGGGCTAATTATCATGATGAATTTGAGGTCTTCAAGAGAAAATTTCCTTGTTTGTCATTTAAAATGATTAGATTATATAGGATTATGGAGGTTCTAGACCAAGTAGAAGATGATGAAGATATCATTCAACATCATGATTACATGGATCTTACTAACAAATCCCTTCCATTGATTTTATGGTCTGAGGAGGAGGTGATAGAGTTGGACAAAATCACTACTCCTATAATAAAGTACTCCAAATAGTGGGATAATCATAAGATTCTGGACTTGGAAGTGGATGGAGTGAAATTTTCATATGATTTGATGGGTGACTTTGAGTCATAAGAATCCTCTGAGGAAGGATTTGATATTGGAGAATAGGAGGAGGATGAAGAAGAATAATTTGAGGAAGAAAGATCTCTAATAATTAAGATGACAAAAACTCAACAAAAGCCTAAGGTTAAAACATAAAAGATTCAAAGGAAGCCTATCTCAAATAAGAGAAGGCCAACCAAGCCCATTCCAAAAGGAATTCCCAAGAGAAGAAGACTTTTTTAATGAAATGAAAAGGATAATTCTGTAAGGCCATTCCATGAAAGAAGAAGCAAACTATGTAGGGAGAAGATGTCCCACTTGACACCACTGAAGGGGGAACACAAGAGGAAGCCATAAATGTTGAGATTTCTGAGGAAAGGCCTCAAATGGTATATCATAGGAAGGCTTCTCTAAGGAGTGGGATCCCTTTCCAAAAATTGGAAAATATTAAGAGGGTTGCTATAGAGCTTAAAAAGGCTGCGAGTGAAGGATATACTGAAAAGGAAGCCACTGATCAAGATATACATGTAGAGGATACAACTCTGGAGCAACCAGATGATAATCAAAATTTTGGTACGAGGGAGGACGTTGAAGGAGAAGAAAAAACATTTGAAGATGCTTCCAAGGCCCCCCAATCAAAGGTTGAAACTAAGGAGATTAATGCTGAATATACTAGGCAATTAGCTAGGGATGATAAAAAAAAACCTCAAGCTGCAGAGCTATAGCAGTAAGGAAATGTCACTGAAGAGGAAGAAATTGATAAAGATGAAGATGTTGATAAGGGAAAGAATATCCAAGAAGAAAAATAGTAAGGACATTAGAAATTGGATATAAATGTTGAGGTATCAACAAATCTTGATTGGTTAAAAGAAAGCCTAATGCCCAAGCCAGTTGTTAAAGAAGTAGTGCCCGATTGGGACAATTTTTTGGTCACTCTGAATAAGCCTAAGGAAAATAAGAAGGTAAGGGACATTTATTGAATTATTAAAGATGAATCCAATAATAGGGTCATGCACATTGTGACACCTGTAGTTGAAAACAATAAAGATATTACTCTTGAGGAGTATAATTTTACATCTATTAATTTGGGCCCCTCTATTTAGAAGTAGGAAGTTGAGGAACTCAGGGGGTCCATAGAAACCATTGTGTAGAGGTTAGAGAAGGAGGTAAAATAAAAGGAGAAATTGAAAAATAAAAACTTAGTTGAGCTCTAAAGTTATATCAAACATTTAGTAAGTCCTCTTCAGATTGAAGTTGGCTTTTCGACATAGCCCAATATTTTAACAAAGGATGCCATCAATGAGTTGGGAAAAATAAATTCTTGAGCACAAGTAGCACATGGATGGGTAGCAAGAATATATGAATAGGGAGTACCTTTGATTGCATAAATTGTGTAACTATACGAGAGAGTTTCAGCTTGTCTAGACATGGTACACAAGATTGCAGCTAAATGTAAAGCTATTGATGAAAAATTGACAGTAAGGTTGAACATATTGGTTGATGTTTCTGAGCAGGTGCTAATTGAAGAAAATGTCCTCACTACTGAAAATGTTGATAAACCTAGGGAGTGGCTGGAGGCATTTAAATTTAATAGGGAAATTATAGACGGATCATTGGAAGAGTGCACCAAGATGGAAAAGGACTTAAGTGATATATCAATTGGCTGTGTACTATTCCTAGAGGTAATGATAGGTAAACCTCTTAGCAAGGATTTTATAAAACTATATTTGTTGAAGCAATGGTGGAAAGAAGGTTTCATTCATGTTGAGGATGACAATGTCACTAAGGACCATTTGGAAAATGCTACTATGTATGTGAGAATGATGCATAAATTCCAAAAGTCCAAGTTGGATTGGGATAAAATTTTAAAGAAATATGAAGCTAAATTAACATCAACAACCTATAGAATTAAAATTATTCCAATTCCTAGCCAGGAGGAGCTAAGTAATATTTTACATAAGTTCTAGGAATTTACAAGGAAGCATCAAATGGGAAAAGGGACAAAATAGGATGACCTGACATTGGAGTCAGTGCAAATCAATTTTGGAGATCAAAGGACAGCCCGAGTAACCTAGGAATTAGTGCCAACATGCTTTATTTTAAATATAAAATGGAATTTAATGTAAAAAATAAGATTTTAGTGATTTTAAATATTAAGTTCAAAATGGGCATTAGAATCACATGAGGCCGACCTATTTTGGTTAACCTAATTAGGGTGCCTATCTTGATGTAATCTTGGCCATTGATTTTGAAACCTTAATTTCATAATGAACTCTATAAATATGAGGCTTTCCCTCATTTTTTAGTTGGATTTGGAATTTTTGTAAACACTTTTGGAGCTAATACAAGAAGAAGACATTGATTTTGGGCATTCTATTCTTCGTTGCTTCATATTATTGCATGGTTCCTTCTTTCCAAAGTTATTTTAAGTTACTTAGTTTCATGTTCATTCCTATTTGTGGAAAAGTGTTGAGAAATATTGGATAATTCTACTACTCATACCATTTTTGATTTGCTTCTATTAAGTTACAATGTATGGTTAGTTTGAGCCATTCTAATGCAATAGTTCAACTATGAATGTTTACTCATATTATGCTAAAAATTGGTATGTGTGTGAATTATTTACAATCTAAAAATATTTTAAATTCCTTCAAATATTGCACCATTTCTATTGAGTTGTAGGGTTTTCCTTGATCAAGCAGAGATAGGTTTTTATTGGGGATTTATCCATCTGAAGAATTTTCCACTTGCATGATTGTTCATTAGATTTATATTAAATCTCTTTAAAACCCTTTAAATATTTTGCATTTTATTTGAATTTGGGTATTAGGGAAAATGCATCACTCAAGCTATTATATTTGATGCAATATAGGATTTTTAGATTTCAAATCTAGAAAATATACTCAGGGTTTGCATTTATCCCTAAATTTCATAAAAACCTTATTTGAGTCTTATAGCTTGTAGCCTTGTTAAACCATAAATTCAATTTTTGATTACCAACATATCACATCAACAATTGAGTTGTTTTTGTATAGTCAAGACCTGACATCTAGAACCTTGGGGTTATTTTCTAAAGTTTTTTGAAGAAAGTTACCTTTCAAGGGAGATAGAGCACTTGTGTTTTATGTATATTGTGCAGTGCTAAAACACTCATCAATAGATAGCTCAGAAACCTATTTAAAAATTGCATTCTCCTTTGGTGTTGTCACTTCCTCACTAAAGCTCCAAACAATTCCCAAATTCTTTCAACTTGTTTAGCTCCAGATGGCTTAACCTTTCAAGTGCATTTTATTGTTCAGGTAACAATCATGAAAAGTATGCATTCTCTTCTTACATCTTCTATTTTTATCACATGAGATAAATGTTTCATCAATTATAGTAAGTATACCAAGTGGTCGATATCTTTTCAAACGCTTCATTACTTCAATAATTGATGCAAAATACTTTGAGAATATATGAACCTATACTTTCATAAATTTAGTAGGAAAGATGACCAGTTGCACATCTTCCTAATATCCAAAACCCATTAGTGTATTTTCACCGGTATACCTCCAAATTGGCATTAATTTCCTATCAATCAAATCATCATCATGGCACCAATCACAATATCCTCCATCGGTAGCCCTTATAGGTGGAATTAATTGCAATTGGTTGATTAGACAATCATCTTACTCAATTATTTGATCATTTCAATACTCATGCTTTGGATAGTTATACCCATACATTAGATACTTATGAAAACAAAAAATTCACACGAGTCATAAATAAGCACATATAAATGAAAATATTCCACTATATCCTCCAAATTTACTTCCAATTTATCACTTTTGTGCTTAGCCTGCCATCATTATCATGTCACCCCTTGAATTCAGTGATTACACAACCAAATTCAAAAGCATGTTATCTTTTATAATATTTACACATAATGATATTTCATGCATTACCTTTTATTCCTGATTCTACTCACAACCTTTTCCTTCCACCATTCCTATAATCATCTCTCTATTTCTCTTGGGTGCTAATTTCCATTAATACCTTAAGTATTGATTCACATGAAACTTTGTGATTCATTGCAAGTATGTTGTAGGTGTTTTCATTGATGCCAATATTATGGAGATTATTGATGTTGTTTTCAACAGAGTGGTAGTGTGTGGATGGTTTTATATGCTGCAATCAAAATGTTGATAAGAAGTTTTATGTATGATGATGGATGTCATGAGATCTCTATAATAGTTGTCCTATATTTCTTGTTTCTCATGTATAAGTAAATGATATTGTGAATGTTTTATTCAATGGCTGTTGATATAAAAGGTATAAAAGGTTTTCTTATAGTCAATGGCTCAAGAATTTGTACTAAAAATCTTCAGAGAATGCTTCACATTCCTCCACATTTGTAGATAAGGTCTTGCGGTTTGGAAGATAGACAAAATAAAGTGTGAAGCATACATGTTCCTATTGTTAGAGCATAAAAGTTACCATAATTTTTTTTTGAGTTAGTAGAGAGAAGACTATGTTGTTGTAGTCATGGAAGGTTTAGAGAAATGATTTGAATTTCTCCAATGTTGTTGTGGTCTTGTGGTTTGGAGGATGAGTTTAACATGTCTATCTATTTTCTCCCTTTGAGTTTTAGGTACTAGGATGTACTGCAATTTGAGTTCTCAATGTTCTATCTCAAGATTATGTTGTTTGGGTTTTCAAGAGAGACAAGTTTTGTGTTTGTTTGCTTGCACCAAACTAATATTGTATGAAGTTGTAAAAGGATGGAATGGAATTTTTTTTCAAATACCATTTGATGCTTGTAATGAAATCCACATGATGTTATCTGATCTCTCCAATACCGCATGTGGTTTGGAGTTAATATTTGGAGGGTTAAATGTTTGTTGGGATGACTTGGTACATTAAGTTACTTGCACCAAGTTTTTGTAGCATGCACCAACATGGGATTATGTGCAAATTTAACATAGGTCCTTCTTATCTCCTAGCTTGGACCGTATTCAATTTCCCTTTCTTACAAATGTTTTGGGGCTGAATCACTATGGTCATTGCACATTTCATGTTTATACATTTTAGTTTCGCTGATAAGGATAATTTTTTGAAGCTTGCAGAAGGTATAAATGGAAGACCAAGTGTGTGATCAAGGTGTATGTGATATATGTTGAGTTTTCAATGTATATTCCAAGAGAAGTGCACTAAAGGAAGAGGAATGAATGCGGATGTGCAAAAAAGTGTTTGATGTATGTTGAAGGAAGTGAGGAAAAAGTAGAAGAGTATAAGTGAAGTGATGAAGGCAATAAGCTAACAAAAGTGTGTAAGTGAATGCTGGAGACAATGAGCCGAAGGAAGAAGTGTATGTGTGATTGCTAGATGTAGTAAGTTGAAAGAAAAGGAATGCAAATGAAGTGTTGAAGGTAGTGAGTTGGATGCATCCAAAATGTTGCAAATATAGTTGTGCATCTGATTCATCAAGTGTTATATTCTAAGGTTGCAACTTTCTCACTGTGGTTTTTCCCTTGTAGGGTTTTCTATGTAAATTTGATTTTTTGGTTGTGTTCTTGTTCTTTGAATGGTTTATTTGGTTAAGATAGTAATAATTTTGATTGATAAATTTGAATTTGATTAAATTGAGGGATATATTGATTCACCCCCTCTCAGTATATCTGTGTGTTCTAACAATTGGTATCAGAGAGGAGTTCCTTGGTGTAGCCTAACAACTGAAGGTAGATCTTGGTTTAGAACACATGGCTTATCAGGAGTCCTCTTCTAAGGAATTGTATTTTGATGGGAATGACTACACCTTTTGGAGTGTGAGGATGGATTCCTATATCTACTTGCTAGGTTATGATGTTTGGAGAGCCACCAAGGATGATTACACTAAATGTGCTCATCCTATTGCTGATCCTAATGTAAATAAGGCTCATGAGAACAATGATAAAGTGAAGAATGCTATCCTGAGTGGGTTAGAAAATTATAAATTTGTTAAGGTAGTGCAATACAAGACTACCAAGTAGATATGGGATAAGATCAAGAATCTCTATGAAGGAAATGATAGTGTGAAGCAAGAAAAGTTGAAATCATGTAGAACATTGTTTGATAATCTAAAGAGGAAAGAAGAGAACATAGCCAATTATTTTCTCTAGTTAGATGAAGCTATGAATGGAATCAAAGGTCTTGGAGAAGACATAATTGAATTTGTGTTGTTGAAGAAAGTTCTGAGAACTCTCTGTCACCGATTTGACTCAAAATTGTTTGCAATTGAAGAAGCCAAGGATATGAAAAATATTACCATGGAAGAGTTGTTTGGATCCCTCAAATCCTATGAGATGAGGAATAAAGTTCAAAGTACACACAAAAGATAATTTGCATTCAAATTCGTGAAGAAAGAAGAAGCATCCAATTCACATAGTGATTTTGAAGAAGATGAAGCAAAATTTGTGAGAAAGCTTAAGAAAGGATCAGGAAAGTACAAAGGTAAATTACCTTTCAAAAGTTTTAATTTTGGAAGAATTGATCCTTATGCTTCTTGTAGAAGTTGAGAAAACCAACTTCAGAAACCCCAAGAACACCTGCATGCAATAACCTATCACATGCGAAAGATATTCAGAACCAAAGAAGATGTTCTGCAAGCCTCAAAGGAAAAATGCATTAAGAGAATCAAATAATTACAATGAGATCAATCCTTATGAAGGAGATAAAGAAACCCTAAAGTAACCTAAAAGGGAAACCCTAGTGTGCACACTTAATAATTAATAAATAATTAATTATTAATGTGCCTAAGTTTAGCTTAAGTAACTAAAGTGATAAGTGGATAATTAATTAACCAATATGATTAAATTTATTTAAGTGAAATAACTTATTACTCTAACACCCCCCCTTAAGATGAACTTAGGGAGAAGCTAAAATGCTAAGAAAAGATGCATGAAAAAAGGGATGGGTCCCGACAACAAAGGCCTGATCAGGTACCCATTTACAAATGCAAGAATGAGGTAGAGCAAAAAACCCCCCTACAATGAGATGACTTGCTGTAAAGAAGCACTGGAAGAACACTGGAACTTGAATCTGGTAAGAATGGAAAGATAATTCTATTTACTACTGAAACCTAGTGGGACAAAACCCCCCTACAATGAGATGACCTGCTGTAAAGAAGCACTGGAAGAACACTGTGGAGTAACATTGGAACCTGAATCTGACAAGCAAGGAAAGATAATTCTATTTACTACTGAAACTAGATGAGAGTCACTGATTGAATGAAGGAATCATGATAAATAGCAGACCCAATGCCATAGAACAATTGAAAATTCTAAACTAGCACAACCCTAGAATCTATGAAGGAACAATAGATTATTGAATTATGTATTACTGAAATGAAGTACAAAGATTCAAGTTTCACCCTTCCAACTACCAAAACATCCAAGTAATCTCTAAAAAACCCAATGGGCCAAATCTGGACTAAGCGATCAACCTGGGACAGACACAAAAAAAGTGTATGGATAGCAACGTAGAGCTCCTCAATACCTTTCCAACGTCGCAAATATTGCAAAAAATGGAGATCGTGGCAGAATGTTATGAGCTCGAAAGTGATAAATCAACATCTTAATTCAAATAGAAATAAATTTAGGTAAATAGAAAATATTGTAAAATAAACTACACCACAAGATAGTGCTCAGAACTAGCTTTCAGACGATATCTCGCTTGCTCGATTTCGACTTCGTATGCCCAAGTTATGCCAGAAAGAAAAAAATAGCTCCTTTAGGGCAAATCAGGGCTAGGAGGGGGCTTGGAGGGGCCATACGACTACTGACATCATGATGATGTCATCAATTTAGGAGCATAAATTTGACGGCCATTTGGTTGTCGCCAAAAAAAATCGGCCTCACCTACCAAAAAAAAAAAAGCGACAACCAAAATATTCTTTGGATGCATCAAAATATGTTGAAGTGATGGGGTGGAGCCCTTGGTTACTTATGTGACCGAAAGTAAGGGAGAAGGTGGCTGAGGGTTGGGCACATAGCGCCCGGTCCCCCATATGACCATGACTGCTGTCGTAGAGGAGCCCATGGGGGCTGATGGAGGCAGGCGACGGAGTGGAGAGGCACTGTTGGGTGGCGTGGCGGTGGCGTTCCCTTTTTGAACTAGCAGCACAGGATTTCCTACAAATTTTTGATTATTTAAAAATATTTTTTTCCTCGTGAAGCGTGCCTTGGGGCTGTACGGCCTTGGGGCAAATTTTTTTTGCCTCTTCGGTTGACTGTGTCCAAAATGGACAAATTTTATATAAAAATAGGGGTTTTTGAGCGCTATAGACTCAATGGTGAGGTCCATTTTGTCTAAAAATTCCCAAAAAAATAGGCTACCCCCAGATCCACAAAAAATAGCCTGGCTTGAAACCCTTGCATAGAAAAAATAACTATGAGGAAATATCTTCAAAAGATGAACATGCAATTACAGGTCTAGAGCTCTGATACCATGTAGAAGTTGAGAAAGTCAACTTCACAAACCCCAAGAATCATCTGCATGTAATAACCTATCACGTGCAAAAGATATTCAAAACCAAAGAAGATGTTCTACAAGCCTCAAATGAAAAATGCATCAAGAGAATCAAATAATTACAATGAGATCAATCGTTATGAGGGATATAAAGAAACCCTAAAGTGACCTAAAAGGGAAACCCTAGTGTGCACACTTAATAATTAATAATTAATTAATTATTAATGTGTCTAAGTTTAGCTTAAGTAACTAAAGTGATAAGTGACTTAATTAATTAACCAATATGATTAAATTAATTAAGTGAATAACTTATTAAGTGAGAAGTTGCATTCAAAGTTGTGAAGAAAGAAGAAGCATCCAGTTCACATAGTGATTTTGAAGAAGATGAAGCAAAATTTGTGAGAAAGCTGAAGAAAGGATCAAGAAAGTACAAAGGTAAATTACCTTTCAAATGTTTTAATTTTGGAAGAATTGGTCATTATGGTTCTAAATGTCCCTTTGGATAAAATGAAAGTAGTAGTAAGGGTTTTAAGAGAAACAATTTCAAGAGGAACCTTCTCTCCAAAGAAGAATACTGCTCCTTGGATGAAGAAGATCACTACACATCAGTTGGTGATGGATATGAATTCCTATTTATGGCCACTCTGATATTTAGAAGTTCAAGAAAAACTATGGATTAAGAATAAGGTAAATTTGATTTTGAAGGTGAACTTGTCTTTACTCTTGAAGATTTGGAATGTGCAAGGAAAGAGAACAAAAGGGAAAAGGCCCTGATTGAAGCTAAAATAAGTGAATGCAAAAATCTTGAGAAGGAGATCCATTTACTCAAAAAGGAATTGGAAAAATCTATGTCCAAAAATCAAGAAGATGATATCAGACCTAAATAAAGATCTCATCATGTAAGAAGACTCTTTGCAAATAGGTCCAATCATTTATTTTTTGGTTATTGTTTCATCTGTAATAAGTATGGTCATAAGGCTATTGGGTGCAAATATGAAATGAATATAAGGAATTTTTAAAGTAGAAATTCTCTTTCTTCTCTAGTGGATTTCAATGTGACGTTAGATCTACAACAATGCTGGAAATATAATAAAATATTGTAAAAATTCTTTTGTAAAATCAGAAATTCAAATGGTAGATGGTGCTAAGCAAGTCAAAGAAACAAGCAATAAAAATTCAATAGTTATTCAAAAAAAAATTCATGCTTAAGGACAAAAAAATATCTAGGTAATAGATAGTGGTTGTTCAAGTCACATGGCTAGTGATAAAATAAAATTCATCAAGTTGGTTAAATAGAATGGTAGATTAGTAAATTTTAGAGATAATTCATCAACAAAGATCTGTGAAAAAGGCATCATGAGCATTAATGGAAAATACAAAATTGAAGATGTTCTTTATATTGGAGGCCTCAAGCATAACCTTCTCAGTGTAAGTTAGATGTGCAACAAAGGATATAATCTTATATTTCATGATTAGGGGTGTGAAATCAGAAAAGAAAACTCTAGAAAGTTGGTTGCAGAAGAAGCTAGAATAAAAATAATTTTTTACAACCTAAAGGGTGTTAATGGAATAAGTTGTATTTTAGGAAAAACAAATGAGTGCTAGTTGTGGTATAAGAGGATGGGGCATATCAACTTTGATAACCTTTTAAATATTAGCTCCATGGAAGAAGTGAGAGACATGCCAAAGATTGTCAATCCTACAAGTACCATGTGTAAGGAATGTCAAATTGGGAAGAAGACAAGGATAAGGTTCAAAACCAAGGAGTATTATTCTAAATGACCTTTATAAATAATTCATAATGATCTATGTGGACTTATAAGGACAAAGAGTCTTCAAGGTGGAAATTATTTCATGTTACTCATTGATGATTTCTCTAGGATGACATGGGTTACATTTTTAAAATAAAAATCAGAAGCTTTCAGTATATTTAAGATTTTCAAGTCAATGATTGATAATGAAATGAATGCTAGAATAATTTTTTAAAGGTTTAATAGAGGTGGTGAGTTCACATAAAATGAATTTTGTGAAGATCATGGGATAAAGAGACACTTCAATTGCTAGAACTCCTCAACAAAATGGAGTAGTAGAAAGAAAGAATATAATTGTTCAAGAGATGACAAGAACAATGATGAATGAAGCTAAGTTGCTTGATGTATATTAGAAAGAAGTAGTCCATACTGCTATTTATATTATTAACAGAGGTCAACTATGGGTGGATAGTACCAACACTCCTTATGAGATTTGATATGGTAGACCTACAACTGTCAAGTATTTCAATATTTTTGGAAGTAGATGCTTTATCAAAAGAGATGAAGAAGGTCTGAGAAAGTTTGATTCAAGATCTGATGAAGGAATATTTCTTGGGTACTCTACTAGGATAAAAACCTACAAATGACATAATAAAAGGTTGAGGAAGATTGTTGAGAGTGCAAACGTTAGAGTTGAAGACACATTAGAAAATTCATGAGGAAGAATATTGTTGGTTAGATGTACCTAACCAATAGGAAGAAGAAGAATAAGAAGTTGAAGAGAAGGAATAAGCACCACACAATATCCCTAAGGCTCCTACTAAATATGTTTAGAAAAATCATTCAGAAGATCAGATCATTGGTGATAAGAATGAAGGAGTGTAGAATAGAAGAAGATTTTCAAAAAAAAATGAACAAGTGAATTTTTCTTTGATGTCAAGGATAGAACTAACATATTTTTTTGATGCTAGAAAAGATGAAGGATGGATACAAGTAATGGAAGGAAAGCTGAATCAGATTGAGAAAAATCAGACTTGGGATCCAGTTCCAAGGCCTGTAGACAAGAATGCAATAGGAAAAAAATGGTTTTCAGAAATAAACTAAATGAAGATGGAGAGGTTGTGAGAAATAAACCAAGTTTGGTGTGAAAAGGATATTCACAAGTGGAAGGGATTGAATTTGAGGAAACATTTTCTCTGGTGGAAAGAATGGAGGCTATCAAAATATTCCTTACATTTTTTGTTCATAAGAACTTCAAAGTATATAAAATGGATGTAAAATATACTTTCTTGAATGATGATTTAGAAGAAGTTTACATAGAGTATCCTGATGGATTTCAACTATCAAAAGACCCAAAAATGGTATGAAAAATTAAGAAGGAATTCTATGGTCTCAAGCAAGCCCCTAGGGCTTGGTATGTAAGGTTGGACAAGTACCTACTCTAGCAGTGCTTCAAGAAAGGTACCACATATAAAAATCTATATATTAAAATTGAGGATGAAAGAATCCTAATTGTTATTGTGTATGTTGATGATTAAAATTTGGTGGAAATGATGAAATGTTTAAGGGGTTTTCTAAAGAGATGCAAAAGGAATTTGAAATGTATATGTTAGGTGATTTATCACTCTTTTTTGGACTCTAAATTGCATAATCAAATAATGGTATCTTTATCTCTCAAGAAAAGTTTGTCAAGGAAATGCTAAAAAAGTTTGGCATGGAATAATGTAAACCACTGAGTACTCTGATGGTAATAGGTTTTCATTTGATTAAGGATGATATGTCACCTAAGGCTGATCAGAATTTGTATAGATCTAAGATTGGGGTCCCATTGTATTTAATTGCATCAAGGCCTAATATCATGCAAGCTGTCTACATGGTTACAAGGTTTCAAGCTGATCCAAAAGAAACTCATGTAAAGGTTGCCAGGAGGATTTTTAAATATTTAAAGAGCACTCCAGACCATAGATGCAACACTCGCCAAAAACTCGGCGAGTTTCAAAAAACTCACGAGTTTTTTTGGCTGGCGATTTTTCTAGGCATTTGTACGCCAAAAAACTCACCGTACTTTTGGCGAGTTTTTCCAGAATGTACGACGAGTGTTCTAGAAAAACCTGCATTGTTGCCAAAGAGAGGTGTTAAAGGTTGAAGTAAATTGATAGAAAGAAGAAATTTTGAAGAAACAACATAAAAACAATAAAAACGTTGCATTTTCAAAGCAGTTTAAACACATCACTTTTCAAGGAAAAATGCTTCAAAAATGAAGAATCTGAAGGCCACCCAAGAAGAAAATTGTGCTTGGCGGTGGGGGCACTGCCCCTCAACTCCGCCCTATCTCATGACAAGGAGCACACCCAGGGCGCTGCCCTGGGACCCTGCAAGGGGCATTTCCCCTTGACCCCACTAGGGGCTGCTGTCCTCAGATGCCTACTTTCAAATTTAAAAACAAAAGAAGAACCTGGTGGGGGAATCGCGCCGACAAAAAGTGATATTTTTATACCCCCTCTACATAAAGAATGCAACTTAGAATGTATTGATCTTTCACCACCATTGTCACATACTCACATACATCTACAAATCTTATTCCTATAGATGAACAAAAACATATCATTGATGAATTTTTAGGACAATGGATTTTTTAAAATGATGCGATTTTGTATCTAATTTTATTTCAAATCAATCAAATGTAACTATACTCAGCTTGTTTCTTCTATGTACTCATTTTATTGACTCATTGGATGCATCTTATCATTGAATTTTGCAAAAAAAATGTGTTTATAATGAAGCTTAAGCAATTTTTTAAGTTGTCGAGTTTTTGCCGAGTTTTTTCTGAACTTTTGCTGAGTTTTTTCCGTATCGTATTTTCTAGGCTTGGCGAGTTTTTGAAATTGGTGAGTTTTTCAACTATGCTCCAGACTATGGACTATGGTATCAAAAGATGAATTTTCTCTGAGTGTATATACTAATGTTGATTAGGCTGGTAGTGTTGATGAAAGAAGAGGTACCAGTGGTGGGACTTTCTTTTTGGGAGACTGATTGGTCTTTTGGTTTAGTAAGAAGCATGACTCAGTGTCCTTATCAACATTAGAAGTAGAGTGTATTGTTGTAACATCCTACTACACTCAAGTGTTGTGGATGAAGAAAAATTTGAAGGACATCAAGGTGATGTATGATGAGCCCATCCCAATTTTGTGTGATAATACAAGAATTATCAATATTTCAAAGAATCCAATGATGCATTCTAGAATCAAGAATATATCTATTAGGTATCACTTCTTAAGAGAGAAATTTTTGGATCAAGATGTAAGATTGGAGTATGTGTCCACAAAGGAAAAAGTTGTAGACATCTTTACAAAATAATTTTTAAAGGATACATTTGAGTATCTCAAATAGAATTTAGGGGTTGTTGCCCCTCCTTCTAATTAGATGAATATATGGTGTGTCTATCTAGAGGGAGAAATTCAAGATACATTTCAATCCCCATACTGATGAAGGTTACCTCTTAGGGGGAGCAAGTAGATGAATGTTGAGTTTTGTATAGATAGGGAGAGCTTGTATGTTGTGGCAAGCTTAGTTGAAGACATTAGCCCTTTGTCCTTGATGTCAAAGGGGGAGAGAATTGAATATCTACTCAATGTTACATCAATTTTTCCATCAATGCCAAATGGGGAGATTTTTGCAAGTATGTTGCAGGTGTTGTCATTGATGTCAATAGTATGGAGATTTCTGATGTTGTTGTCAGCAAAGTGGTAGTGTGTAGATGGTTGCATATTCTACAATTATAATGTTGATCAAAATTTTTATGTATGATGATGGATGTCATGAGTTTTCTATAATAGTTTTCCTATATTTATTGTTTCTCATGTATAAGTGAATGATGTTGTGAATGTTGTATTCACTATCTATTGATGTAAAATGTATACAAGGTTTTCTTGCAGTTAGTGGCTCAAGAAGTTGTACTAAAAAGCTTTGGAGAATGATTCACATTCCTCCACATTTTTAGATAAGGTCCTATGGTTTGGAAGATAGAAAGAATCAAGTGTGAAGCATGTGTGTTCCTATTTTTAGAGCATAAGAGTTACCACAAAATTCTTCTGAGTTAGTAGAGTGAAGACTATGTTGTTGCACTCATGAAAGGTTTAGAGAAATGTAGAGAATTACTCTACTTTTGTTGTTGTGGTCTTGAAATTTGGAGGATGAATTTAACATATCTATCTATTTTCTCCCTTCGAGTTTTAGGTGTTGGGATGTACTGCATTTCGAGTTCTCAATGTTCTATCTCAAGATTGTGTTGTATAGGTTTATAAGAGATACTGGTTTTGTGTCTATTTGCTTGCACCAACATAATGTTGCATGAAGTTATAAAAGGAGGACGTTGAATTTTTTTTAAATATCATTTGATTCTTGTAATGTAATCCCCATGATTTTATTTGGTCTCTCTAGTACCACTTGTGGTTTGGAGTTAATATTTGGATGGTTAAGTGTTTGCTAGGGTGACTTGGTATATTGAGTTTCTTGCACCAATTTTTTGTAGTGTGCACCAACATGGTATTACATGTAGAGTTAAAATAGGTCTTTGATTATCTTCTTTCTTAGACCACATTTAATTTCCCTTTCCTGTGGATGTTTTGGAGCTTACTCACTATGGTCGTTACACATTTCATGTTTATACATTTTAGTTTGGATGATAAGGAGAAATTCTTTGAAGCTTGTGGAAGGTATAAATAGAAGATCAAGTGTGTGATCAAGGTGTATGTGATATATGTTGAGTGTTCAATGTATATTTAAAAAGTAGTGCACTAAAGGTAGAGGAATGAGTGTGAATATGTAGATAAGTGTTTGATGTATGGTAAAGGTAGTGAGCCGAAAGTAGAAGAGTATAAGTGAAGTGTTGAAGGAAATGAGTTCATAGAAGTGTGTAAATTAATGCTAGAGGCAGTGAGCCAAAGGTAGAAGTGCATGTGTGATTGCTAAAGATAGTGAGCTAAAAGAAGAGGAGTGTAAGTGTGATGATAAATAAATAGGTTCAATACTGATTGTTGGAAAATTCAATCTCTATCCAAAAAGACTTCAATGGATGAGATAGAAGGATTGAACTACAACAACATGAAAATATATAAATTATATGCAAATTTGAAAATTAAGTTTCCTTAATATAGAAATACCATGATTAGATCCATCTTCTTTATGATTCCAAAATACAACAAACATATCATGCTTATAAACACTACCTTATGTGAAATTATAACAAAAATAAATAAAGAATAACATCAGCATAAGATAGAAAAAATGAGGCACAAATCAGGAACACAAGATCATCACATAACACAATATTCTGTGGAGAAACCCTTGTAGACAAAAAATCCACCAAGAAGAGAGGCCAAGTATGCATTATCATCAAATAAATGAGATTACAATACAACCACTTCCATTCTCCTCTTTTCCTCCACCATGGAAGCACTTTTGCACCTGTGAACAATCTCCTCATGCCTCAACCTATCCTTGTTCTTGTAAAGTAAAACTAAATTCAGCTATCCCTCTCTAATTCTACATCCAAGAGGCTGAATTTATAGACATGCAAAGGCATATAATGCACCAAACATGGTGCCCAAAGATGAACCTTCATTAAAAAATTCCCCAAACTTTGGATAACATTCTTGACATTCAAAATGACATGGGTTTTGGCTCCAATAATTTCCCTCAAACTTGGGTGCCCAAACTTGAGAAGATAAACATTGCATTAAAAGCAATAAATGATGGAAAACCAAGTGACACCTGTTGCCTCTATCCAAGCACCCACTTGGGGAATCCCAACAGTCACTATCATTTCCTTTATCTATTATTATCCCATTCTAGGCATCCACGTATAGGGAAAACAATAGTAAATATTGATGTCCACAACCCTTCTTTACTATTGCTAGTGGACCCATCACACCTTATGAGTATATTACAAACAATGGTGAAAATTAATATTACAAAATATTTTCCCAATACACCCTAAGTTCCTAGAGACACTTTCCAAGGATGTTGGAACCATGATATCTGACATAGGATTTACAAGGTGGATGGAACCTAATCCTAACAAAGTGAAGTGCTAAAGGTAGTGAGATAGAGGCAAAAAAAGTGTTACAGAGGTAGTTGTGTATTTGATTCATCAAGTGTTGTATTATGAGGTTATAGTCTCTTTCTGAAAGTGTTGTAATTGGTGGATAGTTGTAAGCTTCCTTTGGTTGAAGCAATAAAACTGAGTTGTAAATCTTGTTTATCTTTGTGAGGCTGGATTTAGATAGTAGCTCCAAGTAGCTTTCTCAATGTGGTTTTCCCTTGTAGGGTTTTCCATGTGAATTTGATGTTGTGGTTGTGTTCTTGTGCTTTGAATGGTTTATTTGGTTAAGACAGTAAAAGTTTGATTGAGACATTTGAATTGGATTAAATTGAGGGATAATACTGATTCACTTTCCCTCTCGGTATATTTGTGTGTTCTAACATGATTGAAATCATGAGATACAAACAAAAGGCTAATCTTGAAAGCATCAACATTGATTGACCCAATGTAGATGTTTTTGTGTAGGTTAGATATTTAGAATTCTTGCATAAGTTTGAAGGATATGAGCTAGAATTGGTGGAGGAATTTTTTAAAAATTACCACAAGAATTTCTTTATGGTAAAAGGTGTCATCCGTATCATGATAATCCAACTCTTTATAATCCCTAAAGATGGAAAATATATTTCACACAATCGAGCACCATATGAAGAATTAATTAAAGCATTCCAGGTGCCTCTAGAACCTATGCGTAGGTATGTAGTTATCAAAGCTGCAAATAAGGGTACAAAATGATCTCGTCTCCTTGAACTAGGGGCCACCATCATCATCTATGTGATATGAAAATTTTCACTTTTGACAGATAGTACGACACCATCCTTGGCCCAAGTATGTGAATTTTTTCCCATCTTAATCAAGGTGCTACTTGGCTCACATATCTTATCAATTTTGATGTATTTTTGTGTACTTGACTACATAACATGATCATAAGAGTTCACCACTACAATGGCTAAAAAATACATCATGGGTTGATGCATCTCATCATTAAGCTTCACTTCTTTCAATATGAGGATGGGAAAAAAATGGGAGGAATTCCTCCAAATCCAAGATCCTTAGACCAAAAGACCAAAATTAGAAAATAAGCCCCTAACTTCAATCTCAAAAGTGCCAACACAACCTATCTCTGCTCAACTACAAAAAACTCCAGAACCTCTTTTAATTAATCTAGAGTATTATGAAGAAAGAGATGCCTCTAGAGTAGCATAAATAGAACAAGATGCCCTTATGCCACATCAAACTTGAAGATGTTTTTATATAAAAGATGAGGCTATACAATCATAGGAATTTTTGAGATCTTATGTAACCTTCTAGTCACTTCATGCCTCCAAAGTAGTCCTTCAACACCTCTCAAAGAGAGGGAAAGAAACCTATGACATAATTTACACTAGAGCTCAAAGAAGATACCAAGATTACTCAAGTTCTTGCTCTATCTCAGGAATAAAAAGAATTCAAAGTATTCAAGCAAATACTCCTTGAAATTAATTAGATACCAATAGCCAAAGAAAATGAATTTCAAGAAGCATAAGAAAAATTAGACAAAAATTTAGTTGCCCGTGCTACTTCTTTTTAATAATTGTAACAAGAATTAGAACATACTCAAGAAAAAAATACTTGAAAAGATGAGAAAATTGTAGCTTTTTTTGATTAGGACCTAAACCAATAACCAAACAAGATGTGTGTATCCAAAAATATTTTCCTCCACTAATTTTATTCCTATCACTCACTTCTATCCAATTATGGACATAAATTTCTTAGCTCCAAAAAGATTTAGTGGCCCTAAAAAGGAGAAAAGTACAACAAATTCATCAATTTATCAAGCATGTGAAATTGGTGTAGCACTCCTTGCCATGCATAAATGATTTGGTATGTATGTATTGTTCCTTCAAGAATATCTTTAAAAATGGAAATTCATGCAAATTTCATCTAAACTTCCAATAGAATTTGAAAATGATGTAGTTTATGGAAAGCTATTTTAGGAGTGCTCCAAAGATCTGTAATCTATATGTGGGAAAATTAAAACTTTAAGGTTTTGTTTCCTTGTTATGTAACCAAACTAAGTGAGGAAAAAGGATGGAGGAATATTGGGTAGCCCAAAGATCCTTGGGAATCTTTGAGCAAAATTAATATCCTAAGATGGCCTACTTCATCAAAGATTTTAGAGCTTTAGTTTATCAACTACAAATGACTACTCAATATGTTTAAAATATTCAATCAATCATTTCAATATTCTAGAAGCATGAAGATACCCTTCCATCAACCACCACCAATTCCTATATTACCATATTTACCATACCGGAACTCCTACACCAACGTGAACCAATTTCACCAACCAACCTTTGATGGAGTCTGGCTAGGACAAAACAACTTGTTATTTTAATTCAAGAGGAATAATAGGATTAGATTGGCACGAGTTCCAACCACCACTCATCATCATTCCTACACCAAATTTACATCCTCAAATCAACAACCTTAGAATATGATGACACCATGGCTTGGAAGAGTCACTTAGACTCACGATTATGTAGATGCTCATAGAGATTTTGAAGAATACAATTGGGAGTAATATGAGTATTTTGTATGATTAGAAAGATGAAACTGAGCCAATAATATGGCCATACAACTTTATTCATGAGTACATGGATTAGTTCTATTGGGGGAAAATGATGGGTCCAATGTTATTCTATTTCAAGTATTTATTTTAAGACATATTTTATCCCTATTCTAAGATAATTGGTATATTTAGTGCTTTGATAAAAAAAAATTTAGCTAATGCAAGGACTAAATAGATATATAATTAGAAATTTTTACTTTCACATATGTTTCTTACATGATGAATGTTCCTCTTTTCTTATATGAATACACTTTTATATGGATAAGTATTGTAGGATTTATGATTGAAGTTTCCAGACCTCTCTGAAGTCAAGGGACTATAGTCAACTCTAGAGTTAATTAGTAAACTTTGGATTGAGTTTCAAACTCCTACCTCTCCAATAAAGCTTCAATAGATATATTATTTTTCTAGCTCAACCAAAACCATTTTCGATTGACAAATTTCCAATTGTTGTCTAAGACTAGAAGACTCCCAATTAAATTAGAAATAGTACCTCAACCAACATAAGGAACTCTCAATTCCATTTTCCACCTGATTTGATGAAGATATGCCTTGTGATTTGTTTCGACAAGATCTCCCTATCTAAATAAATACAATTTTATTATATTAGTCCCTAGTTAAGATTAATAGTGTAATATACTGATCTTCTACTCATCTATTTCCTAGATAATAGCTTTAGGAATAAATACCAAATATATAAGAGGGTTATTGTCTTCTTGATTTAGTAATTGATATTTTTCTCAATAGAAAAGAAGGAAATACTTCCCCTTTACAATTCACCCCCTTTTGGGTTCCAGTGGATGATAATAAGAAGAAAATCTCCCTCAACTTGTTAAGCTCCATGTCCCTCTAGAAGGAGAGTTTGACCCACTTGTCCAAATGGAGGTGATTCATAGTTATTCTTTTACTTGTTATTTTGTTATTGTGATTTGTTGCATTTAGTTATTGATATTACTTTCTTGTCAATATGTTAGATGTATTTATTGTTATTTATATTCTTTAATCGGTAGTATAGTTTTACATTCACTTTGTTGAAGTCTACGCACCCCTTTCATAATCATAAAGAAAACAAAAAAAATGTTTTGTATTGATCATTCCTTTTCATGATGTTTCCAACACTTGATTTTATGATCTCGTGTGTGGTAGAGTAGAAGTGTGAGATTGTTTAGTCATTTCAATCTTGTAAGAGTGAATTAGATTAATAATTTCAATTCTACAATTGTGTGGTAGAGTAAGATTTTATTATTTGGAAAAATTAGATTGGATTGCCAACCACATTATCCTTATTATTCAAAAATCAAATAAACCATTTCAAAAAAACACCATATCAACTTAATATAGACAAATATAGACACCATTGCATTGGTAAATTAAATGATTGGGATTTTTTAAAACTATAATGATCTCATCAATTGGTATCATAGGATTTTTCAATTAACATCATGTATCCTAAGCCAAATCTAGAATAGTTAACCTTGATGATAAGTGTCTCAATGAGTCTTTTCTCATGGCCTCCTAGTTATTTACCTTTGTATCCCATGTATTGTGTAGCTTATACCCCTCACATCCCTTGTTTACAATCTTGAACCCAATTTGGCAAGAAATATTGGTGGAAGATGTTGATGTCAAAGTACTAGGATCAATATACAATGAGGATGGTAATAAAGTAGATGTGGAAGTATCCATGCTAGGACAATTATGATATTTATTATTAGGGCCTTCCAACTATCTACAATATTGAGATTGGTTATCATTTTTGGAAATTATCCCTTCTACATCATTATGTGGGAATTTAATGTATTTACTCCACAACTTGCATGACATGAACCCATGGTTGATACACAAGAAGATTATACAAGAGTTCAAGATCAATAATGTGGAACAAGGTTTTTTGTAAGACATGACCCACCTAAATTGGAAGCTAAATGGTACCTTTAAACTATTTTTTTGCATCATCATAAGCTTTGATAGTTATCTTCTTCTAAGGTTCCACACCATCTTTTGAATACCCTAATTATTTGAAACTTTTGTATGTACTGAGGTTTAAACCGAATCCACCATCATTGAGGACTTTCTTGACCTTATGTTTACTTACTATAAACTTTATATGGAGTACTCAAGTGTGTGATGGATCAATAGAATTCATATTGGTTAGATTAAATGAAAGATCATATGAAGAGGATAAATGACCACTAGGGATTGAAATTGATCTAGGCTAATATTGTTAGGGACTTGTGTCTCCTTTAAGAAAAATATGATATGCCCTTATGAAAAAGTGATGATGGAAGAAGATAACAGTAGATATATGTGTTTGATTCTTGTTGAGATTCACTAGAATGTCAGATTGGATGAATTTTTGGGAGGACAAAGAAACCCATTAGATAGTAAACCTACCATACCTAGTGGTCGCAACACAGCTAGGATTTTTTATTGTGATGGATTTGAATTTTGAATAATATTATATAATATGATCAAATATTGAATCATATGAGGTGGATCAATAATTTATGTTGAATTTTTGTGAATATTTTGGGATGAACCTTTGTTTTACATGAGTATTGGTTTTGATCATGCTTTGAAAATGGATCTTGATATATGCCTAATTACTCATTAGGTGAGGAGGATACATGGCCTTCCACTTTGATTTCACATTGATCAATAAGATCTTGGATATAAATGTTTATTTTCATTCATTTGGATATGGTGTGGAATTTTACACAATGGTACTCATACTATTCATTTTCTCTATACCATGCAAGTTTGGGTGTATTTTCATCCAACAATTATGTGTATGGAAATTTTCTTAAGTTGGATTGCATAATTTTTTGAAATAATACTTTGATAGGCCCCCCAAGGAAATATAATTACATTTTGGATTATTATGCGGGTTTTCTTGTAATTTTGTAGTAGAAACATGGTATTTTGCTAGATATTTTAGATATTGAGAGTTGTTTGTTCATGAATTTTGTGTGCAGCAGGTAAGAGTTTTGAGTTAGTTATCCTGCCATTGACAAAAAAATCATTCTTGCCTAAAAGTGTGGTTTTTCATTAGTTTTTTTATTGTTATCTATGTATTTTTTGCAGATTTTTATCAAACCTTTGAAAAAAAGGTTTTCTCAATGGTGACACCCTTATCAATAATTTTATACAATAAATAGATACCAATAACGAGGGATTATGAGATGAAGGGATTGTAGAAGTTGAGAAAATACAACTTCACAAACCTCGAAGATCACCTGCATGCAAATAACCTGTCACAAAAGAAGAGATGGAGACAAACAAGCAAGGGTTCTCTGAAAACTGAAAATGTATATATCAGAGGGAATGAGAGAATGAATTGATATGAAATACAATGGGATCAATCCTTATAAAAAGGAGATCATGAAAACCCTAAAAAAACCCTAATAGGAAAAACCCTAATAGAAGCCCTAATAGGAAAACATTTAATAATTAATATAATTATTAAATGTCGCTTTATGCAAGTTAAAGTGAAATCTTAAGAAGGGAATAAAGGTAACTTAATTAACACAATTAAGTTAAAACCTTTACTCTAACACCCCCCCTTAAGATGAGCAAAAGTGCAACTACAAACAAGTGCAAAAAAGCAAAGGTAACTACAATGCAAGAAGGCAAACATGGGTCCCGACAACTAGGCCAGATCAGGTACCCAAATACAACCAAATCTCTATAAAGTGGAGAAATAGAGAAAACCACATGGGAAAAAGCTCTACTCCAAAAAGAGATGCAGAAAGCCAAGAAGAACATCATTGAAGCAGAAGAAGCTACAAGCAACTATCAAAAGATGACTGCTATGGTGTTGAAGAACCTCTGCTGAAGATAGGATGATCAGGATCAAGAAGACAACAATCTGCATAAGTTCCCATATGACACTACTCGAATCAGATGGCAAACAAAGGCAAACACCTGGAATGAAGATATAGATGGCACAAGAACCAATAGTCTGAAACACTGATCAACTGAGAATGGAAGATCCCTTCCAAGGAAAAACCAAGGAAGCATAAGCACGAATAGTATAATAACCCCCCCATAATGCTGAACTGGGAGAGCCTGACAGATCCACTGAAATGATGTGAAACACCCTATAGTGCATGAGGAAGAAGAAACAACATAAAGTGCGCAAGATAGCACCTGCAACTGAAAAAGTGGTGTGCAAAACAAAGCACACATGCATGAGGCTAGAATCATATGGATCCATTGTCATCGTGGAGGGACACTCACCAGACAAAGGTGTGATTGAAAACAAAGGAAAACTACACAACCCCCCATGGTATGGATTCACTTTCGTCGTGGAGGGACACTCATCGGACAAAGATGTGATGGAAAAACAAAGGCAAACTACACAACCCCTCATGGCACTTTATAATAATAGTGTGAGTACAAAATATGGCACAACCTTATGTGCAAAATCCCCAAAAAATGCATGTACAATAGTGTGACACTTTATCTCAATGTGTTTACATAAAAGATTGCTTACAAATAATGCTCAAAATGTCCAAAAAGGACAAAAGATGGAAATACATGAAGGATAGCTAAAGAACTAACTATAGAATGCACCAGAAAAAGAAAGAAGTGATGAAACCCACACCACTGGAAAGATGAGAAAACCAGCTTTCTGACGATATCTCGTTTGCCAAAAAATGATATCGTATGCCCAAGTTACGACCTCTAGAATAAAACAGCTCCAAAGAGGGAAAAAAGCCAACGCTGGGTTAAATTTGACGGTCATATGGCCGTCGCAGTGAAAATGCAAGCTTAAATTTGATGGCCAAACAGCCGTCACCGTAAAAGTGCGATAGAGCATATTACATAAAAATTTGTTTTTTATATAGAAAAAAAACAAAAGAAAAAAACTTTAAAAAAATTTTTGGGTGGGGGAGGCACGTGGGCCTACCCCCACTGCAGTCCATGTGGGTACACTGCACAGGGGATTGCGCAGGTACACTGCACAGGTCTGTGCAGGGTACACTATGTAGGGGATTGCGTAGGTACTCTGCTGGCCTGCATAGGGTCCCGGGCCCCGCAAAAAAATATTTTTTTTTTCAAAAAAAAACTAGCATGCCCAAAAAATGGGCTTTTTCCACTATTTGAAAAAATATATTTAAAAAAAAAAAAAAGGCGGGCGAAAATTGAAATTCTGAAAAAATATTTTTTTTACCAGGAATTTTTCATAGATCCGCGTGCAGATGGTTGTACGATCGTACTTGCTAAAAAAATTTTGCTCCAAATTTTGACTTTGTCCAAAATGGATGAATGAACAGTCAATTTAGGGGTTTTGGACCGTTGCAGACGCAATGGCGAGATCTATTTGAGCTGAAAATGCTTCAAAAATGCAAGTATGCCCTGGATGAAAAAAAAAAACCCCAAACCCTTGAAGCTCCAAGAATCTTCAAAACAAGAACAGGAAGCAGCAGGTCTGGAGCTTTGATACCATGTAGAAGTTGAGAAAATACAACTTCACAAACCCCGAAGATCATCTGCATGCAAATAACCTGTCACAAAAGAAGAGATGGAGAAAAACAAGGAAGGGTTCTCTAAAAATTGAAAATGTATATGTTAGACAGAATGAGAGAATGAATTGATATGAAATACAATGGGATCAATCCTTATAAAAAGGAGATCATGCAAATCCTAAAAAAACCCTAATAGGAAAAACCATAATAGAAGCCCTAATAGGAAAAAATTTAATAATTAATATAATTATTAAATGTCACTTTATGCAAACTAAAGTGAAATCTTAAGAAGGGAATAAAGGTAACTTAATTAACACAATTAAGTTAAAACCTTTACTCTAACAGGGATGAGGTGGTAGGAAGGATTGATGGATGGAGGATAGAGATATGAAAGGATTATGTGATTAAGGGATGGAGTGGTAGGAGGGATTGATGGATGGAGGATAGGGAGAGAAGGATTGGGAGATGGAAGGATTATGGGATGAAGATATGAAGGTTTTGGATAGGGTTCGAGAGGAATTATTGGATGGATGGAGGGTTGAAATGATCTCCTAGGACTATTTCATAGAGGAATAAGATTACCCACTCTAGATATGTCATGTACGATGAGGCACTGGGATGCTCATAATAAGAGGGATGATAGGATAAGGGATATGAAGGTTTGTGGAAGGATTGGATGGTGGGAAGCATGCACATGGAGGGTATAAAAATTATGGGTAGATAAAATGTATGGATTAGAGAGGAGTAGGGATGTAAGGATAGGATGATAGAGGTATGAAATATGTAATGGGGGAGTATATGTTGAGAGGTGTCAAAAAAATGTATGGATAGTTACCCCTATTTTTATCAAGATCAAAACAAGGATGGATAGATTGGAATGGATAAGATATGATGGATAGGTTAAGTAGACCCATTGGATGGAGTGATTTATGGATATGTAACAATAATAAATTTTACCTCACGTGGAGAGAGTAAATGAATGGAGGGATTTAAACATGACACATTTTTGCTAGGTTTTAATCATGGTATTTTCCCTAGGTGCTTATTTGCTAGGTTTTCACCATTGGACATAATTTTTTTTCTTAATTTCAGGGATGTTTATGGATGTTGGATAAGAGGAGGAAGGATTAGGTGGATGAGGATGTTCAAGAATTTAATTTAATAATGATGTGATAGGAGACCATTTGGAAGTGTACTAGATCTTGGTACAACCTTGTTCTAATGTGTGGAGTATGCAAAGGCATGACCTAGAAGGGTTTGATGGGGAGATAGGTGGGATAAGGGATGAGGTGTTGGGAAATATGTGGATGGAAGGATGGGATGGAATTATTATGGGGGAATGTTGTTAGGACCAACATTATTACATTCCATGATGAGTGTTGAAGCATTGGATGAGAGGTGGAAGTAGGATTTAGGGATGATGAAGGGCATATAATAGTGGATTTTGGAACTTAGGGACCCAAAATGGATTCAAAATATGGGTGATAGGTATGCCTAGCTCTTGGATTAGAAACTTTAAATGCCATTTTGGATTTAGATTTTGGATGCATTGTAGCTTGTTCCTTTGGGATTCACATGGTTTTTAGTTTTAATTTGGTGGGACTTTGTGACCTTTGGGATTTTTGGATCAAAATTTTCTTTGTTTTAACATTCATTTTTGTGGGTACATGGTGATACTTATATTTAGGTAGATGTTTGGGTTTATGCATTATTTATTTGGCATCCAAATTTCTTCTAATAACAATGTTATGGTTATGATAAAATGGATGATGTGGAAGATAGATGGGGGTATGTTGGATGGGGTGCATGGATTTTTTCCTTTGTTGATCCTAATTGGGGATTTAAGGATGGAGATGTTTATGATGGATGATGGGTATAGGGGATTGGTGGATGAGGGGGTGAGTAGCATGAGATGGATTATGGGATTTTCGGATACTAGGGATCAAAATAAATTTGGTAGGTGAAGGATATATGTTATCATGGATAATGGAACATAGGAACCCAAAATATATTTAGAGGATGATGGAGGGAAAATGATAGTTATTTTTGGTGGGTATGATGGGGAATAGGGTATGGTGATAAATAGTTTAGAGAAATGATGGGAAACACCAATTATGGTTCTGGAAGAATTCATCTTAGGTTGCAGAAAGGTTATAATTTTTTTTAGATTGGTTTCCTTGAGATGAATAACCAAGACCTTGTGAACATGGATTTTATTTTATATGGATGGTCTTCAATATATATTTCTCATGAAGGCCTAAGCCTTGGAATTGATAGGTCATGTTCTTGAGAATTTAGTTTATAATAGGATATTTATTTTGAAAGAAATATGAAAGTCCATTGTTATGTGGAGGAGGACTGGTGATGGATATGAGTTGTTCCTTTACTATAATAGAACCACAATGTGTGAAGGTAAGAGGACTGATAATATGAGGTGATAGTGTTGGGATGGTTTGGGTAGGAGGTGGAAAGGGATCGTGAAGGGTATTAAATGGGATTGTAGGATCTTGATTTGGTTGGGGGATGATTTTGTATGCTTAGGAACATGATCTTGGAATATTGAGGTTTATGTATATAAGAGAAGTATGGGGGAGGAGTATTGGATAGACTCCTTAGGTCAGAAAAATGGAGGGATAGGGGATTCATGAGGTTAATGGGATGGGGGTTGGATGGTGCTAGGAGTGGGATATTGGAAATCAAAGTATGTTGTGATTTTGGAGTGGAATGATAGGTGTTGGGTAGATGATGGACTTGTTGGTAATATTATCATTGATGTCAAAGGTGGGAGAGAATTCAAAGAAATAAATTTTATTCAAATTATTAAGGCCAAAAACCACTAATCGTTGTCCAATCGACCAAACAAAATTAGTCTCAAATCTCCATTATTCAAGAGAAAATCAAACCATTTTAAGATATTAAAGACATGGATATGATCCTTAAGAAATGTTTCCTAACCCCCCTCTATTCTGGTTCCCTCATAATTTAAAATAATAAATTAATATTTAAAATGGGCCAACAAATGTCTAGCACCCAAGGAAAATTATGTAAAACTATTTTAAAAAGGAAAAGTGGTGCCACCTTTTGGAGATAAAATCCACCCTTGGAGAGGTCATATCCCTTGGGAGAAATCACACCCCTTCAAAGAGACATGAGAATGTATAAAATGCGAATGAGAAGTGAGGCTGGAAGAAGTGTGAAATAAAAAGTATATATCATTCAAACACAAGCATAATTTATGAGGAGAGAAAATAAATATTTTATCAAGGAATATTTTTGTGAAGGGAATGAAAGTGATTATCTTTCATTCAAGAATAAATATTTAACAAGATGAAAAATTTATTTATTTGGAATTTGGTGCTTCCTAATAAAAGCGATTGGTGTCTCTTGCTAAATTGGTGCTTAGCAGTGGGGATTCTAGTGGGTTGGCACCTATAAAATTTAGTAAGCATTTTTTATTTTGAGGATGGATTTGGATAATAGATCCAAGCAATCCTTTCTCTATGATTTTCTCCTGAAAGGGTTTCCATGTAAATCTTGTGTGATTGTTTTTATTGTGGTTGCTAAATTTAAATAAGTAAAAGTTTATCTTAGACCGATTCACCCCCAATATGAGTATAAGTGTGTGCTATTCAGGCCTCATCAATGAAAATATTTGATGGTTGAGTGGGGTGACATGAATCCACAACCTTGTGATGGTTATTTTACTAGGATTCTTTGAAGGAATTTGGGAGATAAATATCTGCATGGTTTAGGCCAAGATGGATGATTAGGAGTATGGATTGTTGGATAATGGGATAAGGGACTTGGATTTGGGATAGAGGTGATGGTTTTGTTTTACAAAGATGGAGATTGGGATATGGATCAGGGAGAAGATATAGGTATGGATGTTGGATGGGAAGTATAAGTAGGTGATAGATAAGAGAGATGTGGATGGGGGATGAAATGGATTTCCCTTGTCAAAGGTATCATAAGGGTGAATAATAGATATGTGTAGAGATGTGCTGAGATAGTTTATGATATTCATTTCATGTTCAAAAGGAATTTTATTATGGATGGGTGAGAGGTGGGAGCTTGGGGAAAGCTTGCTCATGGGATGGTATCAAGGGGATCAATTTCATACTTGTCTTGATCAATAAGGCTATCATCATCATTGGTATCAAATGAATTTTTGGAATGGTTAGGAAGAGGAGAATAATAAAAATAAAATATATTCATGATGATAATTTTATGAGTTGGATGTGTGTGAAAGATGAGATACTATGGGAAAAGGTGATTAGAAGAGAAATGGAATGGGTTAGAGGAAAATGAAAAAAAATATATTAAGAGTTTTTTTAATATAAAAAATATTAAGTTTGGTTTACTAAAGCTTATATTAGAATTTAGATTAAGATCATATTAGGATAAGGTTTATTGATTGGATTGGATGAGATTAATAAGATTGTGGATTCATGAAATTGGAGAGTCACATAATGGAATAGATTCATTGAAAGATAGGACACATAAACCAAAGCATGAACATATGTACTAAAATATAAAAATAGATTTATGACATAAGTGTTGGGTTATGTGATTGGTAAGCTAAGGGTTGGATGGATACATTGATTCAAAGTTTAATGTAATCATAAAAATAAGTGACAAATATGTTAGGGTCAAAATCGATACATTGATCTATGACATGTAAAGGGATTTTGATGGTTTGGATGAGATAAAGGGGGATATAGGACCTTAGGATGATGGAATAAATGAAGATGAAGGGATGAAAGGAATAACGGATAAAACAAGTGGGAAGAATGTGATGAATGACATGGGTCAAAAATCAAGACCTTTAGTAGAGATGGTTTTGATTTGATTTCTATAATTAGGACACACTAAGTTCTCAAGAAAGGGATGATTTGATGGTTGGGTTAGATTGGATTAAGGTCTTGATTAATTATGGGGGTTTATTTTTATTTACATATTGATGGTTGGATAACAATGGTGAGATGGATGGATATGATTAAGGATTAGATTTAGAAATGGTTGATATGATTTTATTAGATAAGGATGGATAAGGAAGAAGAGATGCTGATTGGATTAGTTGATATTTGATTTAAAATAATTAAATAAAAAAGGATTGGGATGAAGGATTAGAAGTATGATTGGAATACAATTTTAGAGGATGGATTGAAAAGATTAAAAGAATGATACTTGGATTAGAATGGATTATATTATGAGGAGGGGAAATGATTAGAAGGGTTATTTAGATTAGAATATATTAGAGGGGAGATTAGAGAAAAATAATTAGGATGAAATAACTAGAGGAAGGGGATTAATGTCCTTTGGTTGGATTTGATGGGTTGGAAATGGTAGTTAAGGTGATGTATTAGATAGATTTGCATGGGATGGTTAAGGTTATGGATTAGGTGGATTAGGAAACTTTTCCTTGATAATGTTTGAAAATAATCACACTCAATTATCATGAAAATGGCTGGGATTTTTGGATTAAAGGGGTTGCATGGGTTTTGGTAATGAAGACACTCCAAGCTTAAAAATAACTTATTATTTATTAAAGTAGGTTAATCACCTAATATGGGCCCATAAGATAAATACCATATAATAAGTGAGGGATAATTAGGGAGTGTTGTGTTGTATGAGAGATATTACTAAGGATGGCCAAAGGCTTCACCTAAGGTTAAATCTATTGCAAAACTCAAAGGAACATATTGAGTAACTTTAGGAGTACTCTTCTTCCATTGCACCACACTAAGAGATGATGGAAATTTTATATCTAGGCTATTATGAGGTTTCTAGTATATCTGTGATGTACCTCAAGGGTACATGGGGCCTAGTCCATATATGAAAGGTAGTAATGCTAACTAGCTAGGAGGAGATAATAAACAAATCTTCACCATCACTTACCCAAGGTATCAAGTTCTTGGGGGTTTAGTTGGATTAACAAATTTACACTTCTAAGACATGCATCTTTTGACTTACCCCTCACTTTTTATACTCCACCAAAACACAAGAGTTGAGGTCATCCTCTAGGGTGATTAAATCCATAGGTAGGTCCCCTAGAAGTAATGATTCAAGTGATTTTGGTCATCCAAGATCACATGAAGCACAAAGGGAAGAATACACACACTAGGTTCCTTAGGTAAAATGATAAAAAATAGAGACCAACTTAATCTTTTGATCTCTGAGATCAACCAAGGGTATGAGGAGAGAACATATAATTATGTAAGCCACATGAACACAACACATATTGGTCAATTCCCCTTAATAAACTGAAGTGTACCTAGATTAGTGATAAAATGATGTCTTCAACAAAAAGTATTACAAACAAAATGTTAATACTTTTATTATTTTTATTTGACAAGTGATTATAAGTTACACAAATAGGGGGTTAGACAACATAATTATCAACATAAATGATTAGAAGTAATGGTAGCAATGCCATCGAGTTGAGAAATAATGGAACCAATTAAATATAGGAAATAACTATTATTATGAAGATGTATACACTGAAATATGGAAAATGTATAAATTATACCTAAATATGGAACCTCCAACAAAGGTCACAAAACCACTACTTTGTGATAAAATATTTGAACTGATAAAATAAAATATTTATATCGATGAAAAACCACTGATGTAGAGGATATAATTGTTGAACTGATAAAAGATACACTGAAATGAGATTCTAGCACCAAAAATTATTGATGTTAGATAATAAATGATATAAGAGTATTTAGGATGAAAATTTGGTAGAATATATCCTTATAAGATCAATTAAAATGTTAAAAATATGTTTTAAACACATAAGTTAGCATATACTAGATAAACTATACAACCACTAAAATATAGGATGGAACCACTTATTTAAGACACAATAATCGATTTCAATAAAAAGGTTAAAAAATTCAAATCTTGCAAATGTAGGAGATTATCTCTACAAAATGAGAGACTATGAGTGAAATTTAGCATAATAAAAACCTATAAAATAAATGCTTTGTTAAAATTTTGAATGTTAATTAACCCAAAAGCACCAAAAAACATATTAGTAATAGAAAAATACAACTCTTTAAAACTAGTATGCAACTATTGGACCTCTGATGGAATTGCTAAACTATAACTTGCACATCGAAAATAAAACATTAAATTTTGATTAGTAGATTAGTATGTGGGTCCCACCAGATGTTCCAAAAATGTGTACATGTAAAAGTGAGCATGCAAATGAACTAACTAGATTAACCCATTAGCCCAAGATTAAGCATAAGAGTTGATAAAACATTGATAAAATAAATAAAGTATTTACCAAAACTAACCCTTGTTGCACCAAGATGAAATTTTTGTGTTCATGGATGGTTGGATGTGAGTACTATTTCTAGCATCATAAGATTATATAAGAGGTGATATTTGAAAATTAATTGAATGTGGTGCATTATATAGATTTGTGAGGATTTGGATTGAGGGACAAGTGGCGAGAGGGATAATAACTCGCCCATCCCTTTGAACAACACATTTCATTCTCATGCAAGTTCATCATATGATAAGTGTCATTCATGTGTGCATATGATTAAGGAATAATTAAATGATAACATAGATTTATGAGTGGATCATAGAAGTGGGATTTAAATAAATAAGAAAATGCATTTAATTTTAGGAATAAAGGGGGATAAGGTTTTATATGAATAAATATCAAATAATTATTCAAAGAATAAAACTTAGGGATGAATAAGAAAAAAATTTTAAATGAATAAGAGGATAATATAATTCATGGGCAGTATTAATTAAATAGTAAAAACATTATTTAATTAGTATAGGAGTTGGAAAGGAGGATAATTGATCAAATTTTAATGATCAATTTTATAATAAATAATAGGAACTAATAGGGTGCCCATTTTATGTGTCTATAGAGAGCATAAGATACCACATGCTAGATAGAAATCACATTTTTTTATAGTAATTTTATCATCGTTTCCTATTTAGTTGGTACCTGTTGTTTGGTGTTTCTGCACATCAACAAATCAGACAGAATAAAATTTATCCTATCTCTCTTGAAAGGTTGGTCTCTATGATAAAAGAGATAACCCCAAGGTCTCACGGGTGTCAGATCATGACTATGCAGTAGAAAAAACTTAGTGATAAAATGTAAAAATGTTGGTAATCACAAGGGGTCTTACGTACAAATGCTAGAAGCTCTAAACTCATCAAATTTTAAGATATGGTGATACTTTAACTTCAAGTTCTACCCATTTAATAAAAGAAATAACAAAAGATGAGGGTTTCAGAAGCTTTGATTGTTAACACTACTACTAAGATTAATCATGCAAATGATGAAATACCTGGAATGGACCAATCCCTTGAACTAATTTCTGTTCGACCTAGGCTATACCTACAATTTTGTAGAAAACAATGCAATCTTCTAAGGTGTTAAATATTTTTAGGCTGCAGGCATTCATTCAATAAAACTGAATGAATATCTACAATTGAACTAAGACATGAATATGAGGTACAGGTTGACCTTGTAGAACATTCCCACAATCAAGAAGCTACCCAAAGTATGAACTAGGGATTGCTACAAAACTCCAGGAATTAAATAACAAATATTACTAACTAAATCTAAGATACATCCAAGCATTCCAAGAGATTTGAAAGATAGAACAAGAAACATGCAAGATTATTCAATGCAAAGAGGGCACCAGTCACAACACAATGGTTGCACTTTGTATTAAATCGTCATATTATCAACAATTCTGGTCTATTACAACACTTGCTTGAAATATGAAAACTAACTTCTAATCTTCTAACATGCTCCTCTACTGCTAACTCTAGTTATTACAAGTCCTCTGACTTAGTCAACTAATTCGAATCCTAACCTAGATAATTCCAACCTTACCCGAACCCTTACAAATGAGCCAGAGTGCCATACTTATAGAAAAATAGGCCCTCATGAAATAGATCTAGGGTTACAAGGAAGCTTGACCACACATCAAATTGGCCCCAACAACTAACAATAACCCACCATCAAGCATTGAATGCAGAAAGGAACCCCATCAAATCAAACTGGGATCGCACAAGGTCAGGGGAATGAATCCAAAATCCACACCCACCAAAAGACTTCACCCGCACGAATAGCTACATGTGTGAAAACACCAGCATGGAACACGAGCCACCGATCGGACCCGAGCTGGGCAAAAAAATGACTCAGATCAAACAAAACTAGGTTGAGCCCCTTCATATCACGTCTGCTAGCCATTAATGGCCACCAAAAAAATCAGCCTTGCGTGCGAGAGTGGGTTTCTTGATAGCAGCCGCAAAGTGTACTTGACTGCACCCACAAATCACACCAAATATTCAAAGTACATCCAACAACCCTAGCTTGATCCAACCTACAACCAAACGGGTCACCATTTATGCCCAAAACACCATCAAAATCCAACTAGATCCAAAAGAGTTCCCAAGGAAAGAGAATCAATTGCAAAACTAAGCGGAGGTGGAACCAGAGACATATGCAGATGGAGGTGGAGCCACAAGAAAAATAAGAACAGAGAGCCAAGACAGGTGGAGGCAGAGGCAAAGATGGAATAGGAATTAGAAAGGAAGGGAAATAGGCGGGGGTAGACACAAAACAAGAACCAAAATGAGAACCAAAGGATAAATCATTGTGTCATTCTCTTTTTTCTGTATGCATGGTATATGGCTGAAATATCTTTGTTAAAGTAGTTAACGAATCTGAAATTGTAAGGATTTAAAAGAATTTGCACAATAATTTCCTTTAGAGATTAGTGTAGGAAGTTGTTTCCACACCTGAGTTTCCTTACACCCGGTTTGACCTCTGGAAAAAAAAAAGGAAACAAGGAAAACAAGGGAAAGCCAAGGGAGAAAACCAACCCTTAGGACCCAAACAAAAACACCAAGGGAGAAAATAGAAGGAAAAAGAAGACTGCCCATAGAGGACATCCACAAGACCCCAAAACCACTAGGAACCCAACTCAAAGGGCACCCACAAACCAGGGCAAGCACAAAAGAGGGGGCAAGCCACAGAAGTGGGCCAAAACGGTAGGCCAAGAGAGGGTCCCCACTTTCAGTGGGACGTGTGAGCAAAGCAGCACAACAAATGGTGAATCCATTGGGGAAATGCTCCAGAGCATTTTGATGAAAAACTAGCATCATGAACTCATAATCTCTGGTTTCAATCCTGAGGATCAGGTTACAAATAGACAAGGTTTCAAAAATCACTAACAAGCCAACCTTTCCTGTACCAGGGTCAAATTGTGTGCATATGCATTCATTTTCCTTTCCTAAGTTGCAGCAAGGACCAAATTTAGTTTGACCAGGCTACCTAAGGATTCTAACTCCAAAAGCAACCTGTATAGAGCCTCACTGCCGGTTAGGCATCCATAGCCCCGGTGAGGTTATCACTATGACCCTCCCTAGCATAGCTCTACTGCCAACAAAGCGTCCATAGCCCTGGTAGAGATACTAGGATACCCTTGAAAAGGTGAACATTTTTTATTTTCAATATTTTATTTTCTTTTGATATTCTCTTTTGAGATTTTCTTTTAAAGCTTTACTTTCACCATGTAGGCAATGAAGCCCACACTCAAGGATGAGAACCACAGCGACACTAGAGCAGAATTTAAGATTTTTCATCGAGTCAGACCTCCTAAAGACCAGATGCAACCTCAAAATTCTTAATATCTGTGTGAAGATATAAGACCCAAATGCACTCCATAATTAAACTTAGTTAAGTGACACTTACTCCTAGCCCATGCAACATCAAATGAAGGAAATACACCAGTTTGAATGACTTCAAAAAGATGATAAGAGTTTGTAAAAGAAATCCTAGAGTAGACCCAAACAAGCAACCAGTTGCATAGATGCAACAAGCCCTGAAGAAATTAGGACAACCCCAAAGCAACCAACAGAACAACAGGAGAAACCAACCCAAGCAGACCAAAGAAAACCCAAAACCAGAGCAGCAAACAAACAGAGTAAAAACTAAAATAAACCCAAACCAAAAGCAAAAAGAAAAATAGCAAAAAGGAAACCTAATCTACTTATGTACAAGGATAGAGTTGAGAAAAGCTCAAGACTGAAAATAATGCTTCAAATACTTCCCATTGACAGGAAGTGGGATATCTCCTCCAGTGAGGGTTTTCAAATGGAAGGCATTATCTCCCAAGATCTATGCAATCTGATAAGGGCCGAGCCAAAGTTTACCAAATTTTCCATGCTCCCCCTTTTTGTCATGGGCTTTATCCTAGTAGAGAACCAAGTCAAATATTCTAAAGGATTTCACCTTGGCTCTCCTATCAAGCCATCTTTTCACTATACCCTGATGTTTGGAAAAGTTTTCTAGGGCTTCATCTCTTCTCTCTTCAAGGTGTAACAATTTAGTTAAACGAGCTTCACGCTTATCCTCTCCATCATAATATTCATTGATGAATTGTAGGGTAGGGATTTTCAGCTGGATGGGAAAGATAGGTTCCAAGCTATACACTAAGTGATAAGGAGAGGTTCCTAAGGATGTCTTTTGTCTAGTGCAGTCTGCCCAAAGAGAAAATCAGAGCTGGGTATTCCAATCCTTGGGATTCTTTTCTAGTAGTTTCCGGATGACTGTCAACAAGTTTTTATTGGAAGACTCAGCCAAACCATTCCCCTGTGGGTAGTAATTGGATGCAAATTTTATGGAAATTCCATGGTCATAAGCCTAGTTAGAAAAATTTAAAGATGCAAATACAGACCCATTGTCACAAATTATAGCCAATGGACAACCAAAGTGATTGATGATACCTGATTCCGTGAAATTAATTACCACTTCAAAAGTGCATTGTTTGCAAGCAAGAGCTTTAGTCCACCTAGTAAAATAATCAGTTATGGTAAGAATATACCCGTGGCCTATAGATGAAGATGGGTTGATTGGACCAATGAAGTCCATTCCCCATTGTGCAAATGGTTTTACCTCTATGACAAGACAAAGTGGAAGAGCCACACACCTCTTCCTACTTGTTGCAGTTTGACACACATTGCAAGTCCTCACATGGTGATGTGTGTCCTTGAACAAGGTAGGCCAATAATAGTCTGCCCTCAGAATCTGATTGGTCGTGGAAGGGGCTGAACCATGGCATGTGCCATATTTATCATGAAATTTAGTCATTACTCTCCCTGCCTCTTCTTTCCCTAGGCATCTTAGGTAGAAACCTTCATGATTTCTCTTGTATAGGACAACTCCCTTCATCATAAAACTGCCACTCTTCAAACGTAGAGATCTCCTTTGTACCGAATTAAGGTGTTTGGGACATTTATGATTCAATAAGTAGTAGATAATGTCATCATACCAACTCCCCGAAGAAACATCTTCAAGATTATAATGTTGGGCTACAAGGTCAGGACCCATTTCTGCCATTGTCTTGGTCAGTCCCTGTCCTCTTACCAACTCCATGGGTTGAATTTCAATATCATATTCTTGTAACATAGTCACCCACTTGGCTCTACATTCACCCATCTCATTTTGCATCAACAATAGCTTGACTGCAGGATCAGGAACTATAGCAAAGACCTTGTTTCTCAATATATAGTGCCTAAACTTCTTCATAGTTTGGATCAAGGCATAAGCCTTCTTTTCAACACTAGGATATCTTAGTTCGACATATTTCAAATGTGCACTCATGAATGCTATGGGATGTTCATTCCCTTGATCAAAATTTTGTGTCAAAAAGTCCACACAAGAGTGATCAGAAGCAAATGAATAGATGTAGAATGGCTTAGCATAATCAGGACTTACCGAAACAGGGGCCTCAACAATAGCTCTCTTGATTTTTACAAATGCTTCCTTAGCCTCTGTATTCCATTCAACCTTTGCTTCTTGCTTCAACATGGCATTTAAGGGCTTGATTATTTTTGCAAATCCAGTGATAAATTTCCTGACAAAGTTAATCTTGCTAAAGAATGAATTCATTTCTTTCTTGCTTGCAGGGGGTTGAATGTTTAGTATTTCATCCACTCGTTCAGGATCAATGGAAATACCTTGCTCTAAAATAACATGTCCTAATAGATTTTCCTTTAGTGACTCCAAAGATGCACTTGTTTGGATTAAGTGAAATACCAAATTCCCTTAACTTCCAAAATACTTTGCATAAGTCTACAACATGATCACTTCTCTTCTTGGAAAAGACTGTCAAATTATCCATGTAGATGATTATGCACTTGCCAATTATTTACTTTAATAAAATATCCATAGCTCTTTGGAATGTAGCTCCAACATTGATTAATCCAAAGGGAATTATTTGGTAAGCAAAGGTTCCCCATTTTGTAGTGAAGGTAGTCTTGTGCCTATCCTCATATTGGACCATGACCTGATTGTATCAAGAGTACCCATCCAAGAAGGACATCATTTGAAATCCATTGACAACCTGAAGCACCTCATCTAGTGAAGGGACTGGATAATTATCCTTTTTTGATGCTCTATTCAGGTTCCTATAATAAACACACAGTTTGATTTCTCCATTTTTCTTCCTAACCAGGACCAAGTTTGCAACCCACGTTGAATGTCTTACTAGAAATATGATTTGTGCTGAGAGTAACTTCTGTACTTCCTTCTAAATAATGGGCTCCAACAAAGCATTAATTGGTCTTTGTCTTTTCCTAAATGGCTTAACATTTGACTTGAGGGGGATAGTATGTGTAATGATCAAAGTGTCATATGTCCTTAAGTCATCATAACTCTCAGCTATCACATCTTGATATGTGTGCAAGGCATCAATAATTCCTTTCCTCCTCCAGAGTGCACACCTTACCAATAAAGATATTCTTGACATCACTTTGGGTCCCCATGTTGTACATTTCACATTGATAGTTGAGGGATTTCCTTTTCATTTTCTACTCCTGATCTCTGATCCTATCCAAATCAAATATCCTTTCCAATTGCACCATGCCTCTCAGGATGGTGTTAGTTTTCAAATTGAGGACTCCTTCCAGGTCAATTTTAGCCTCTTTAGGCTCAACCTCATCAATTACTTGAGAAGAAAACACATCACAGCTTTTGATAAAATCAAGAATATGCTTATCATCTTTAAATACCTAAAAATTGGTGACATTGTTAAGCACCGAGGGTACTAGAACAAGCTCCACAGTGAACTTATTTAAGCCTGAAAGTGATAAGGGTTACAATGTACTTGCTGCTTGTGCCAAAGAATCAACAGTCTGATTCTTACTCCAAGGTATCAACTGAATGTTAAAGGCATCAAATCCTTCAATAAGATCCAAAATATTGTGTCTATAATTGGCCATCCTTTTGTCATGACATGAGTATTTTTTTCTCACTTGCCTAACCACCAGCTCAGAATCTCCAAACACTTGCAAGATTTTAACTTTCTTTCTTAATTCCATTAGTAACCCATGAACTAGAGCTCCATACTCAACCACATTGTTAGTGCACTAGAATTGGAGTCTATGAGCAACAAAGTAGGTTTTAACTTTAGGACTGATCAGCTCAAGCCCTGCTCCAACACCTTGCTTGGATTTGGATCCATCAAACCTTAATGTCCAGTAGTCATTAGCTCCTAGTTTTCTTGGAATACCCTTTTCCTTGTTGCCACTTAGAGGCTCTTCAAGAGGTTTTGGATCCTTCCCCTTTTGACTATTTTGAATGATCTGTATGTTTGACTCAGTAGTTAGGGTTTTGTTGATGTGCCTTTATATCTGTCCCACTGCAGTCTGACACAAGCAAAAATCCAGCTCTGAATGAGGAGCATCGTGGACTCTGCACCAATTAGGGGGAAGAAATTCTTCAAAGTTCATATTTCTACCCAACTGTATCTGATCTTCTACACATTTTTGGAAAAACTCTTGTAAGTTATCCAACAAACTGAGTTGTCTATCTGCCTGATCATCAAGTTCTTCCATTTGTTCAACTTGTAGTTCGGAGCTGCTGGCTTTTGATGTGGATGTACCAGAAGAGCTTTGCAACACCAATATTTCCTCTATGTCTGAAGTAGGGGAGGCTAGGACATAGTTCCCCATACTAACCTCTAATATTAGTATCTCATTTGAAGTATTCTGATACTCGGTAATGTCATACTTCATTCTTGGTTCTCTCTCAATTCTGCTATGATTTGGGACTCCTTTCCAAGGGAGCCACATGTGGGAATGATATGTGGATGTGTATCCATTTAGTTACTTAGTGAAATATCTACCCAAGATCATACCATAGGTGTCAGGAATGTCAGCTACCTAAATATTAAGCACTTTTTGTACTATAGGATCCGAGGAAACTTGCATGGGAATCATATTTAGTTCTCCTACAATGTTCACCTTGGTTTTTTCTAATTGGTGACTTTATTTTGAGAGGTTGCAGGGGTAATACCAAGAGCCCTACAGACAGCAAATGGTATAACATTTGTGGATGCCCCTGAATCCAACAGGCAATTGTGCAGATTTTTACCAAATATACGAATGGAAATCAGAAAAGGAGGGGTTTCCATTTTGCCTTGGAATAAACTCAACTGTGAGTTAGCTTGTGCAACTTGAACCTTATCCTTTTATTTACCCCTATCCCTGGGTTGTAATGGACTAGGAACTTTGGGTGTTTGTGAACAAGGAGGCCTTGCAATTGCCTCATTGGTAGCCACTCCTAGTGTTGCTATACTTGAATTAAACGACCCAAGGACTACATTTCTGATTTTAGGAACTCTTAATAACTCAAAAGTAGAAATACTCACCTTTACTTTTCCGAGTTCCTCGGTGACATATTCTCCTAGTTGTTCCACATTCATGTCAGTGTGCACCTCCTTAGAATGACCGATCTTCCTATCCTTTGTTGCATCAGCATTGCTTTCCTTTGGAAACATTTGGTTGTCCTTCTTTTGGGAGGTATTATGCTGGCACTTGAGGGTAAGATGGATTGTTATTGGCTTGTGGATCTGGTGGAGTACTAAAATTATGTGGAGGGGCAGATGTAGTGAACGGTCCTCTAGCTTGTGGATTCCTATGGGGCTTGCTCCTTAGATCATACTTTTTGACAGGTTGCTGAAATATTTGCACTTCCTCAACACCAAACTCTTCTTCATCCAATGGGCCATATTCATTCTCAGTTTCTTCATCAAAAAAATTGAGAAATTTCATCTTCATTGAGCACTTGTTCAACATCTCCACTCTAGATGCTTGATTCCTCTTCTGGTTCATTCTCCTCATCCCTAGGGAATAGAGCATGATTCAACACTAAAAATGGGGAGTCATAAGGATTTAAGGGCACCAACTCTTGGCCAGTGGAGTTTTTTTCAACTTCATATTTAAAAATGGAAGTAGCAGTTTGAAATTCAGGGCAGTCAAGCTCAGAGTGCTGACTTGTCTTGTGAAGCCTACACCATCCAGACAAAGCCACCTTTGCTAGGTACACATCACCAAGAGGTTTCTCAGGATTGGAAGGTTGATCCAATGGAGTGGGAACTCCTCCATTGTTAGGCCCAATGTTCCATTCCCTATTCTTCCTAGGTGGTTGTATTCTTTCAAATCCTTGTCCACCTTGTTGATTTCTATCAAAGTTCTAACTAGAACCTTGTCCTCTTTCAAAGTTTTTATTTTTTCATAGTGCTTCCCTCTATTATAATTTGATTACATGCTCTTCTGATTAGCTTGGAGTTGATTGTTTTGGTTCCTCAAGTAGATTACCTCCATGTTTAGCTTCTTCACTTGCTCAGTTAGCTCATCTAAACTTTCTTTATTAGGATTGTTGTAAGGGACTAGATTCACAACATTTGGGGGGTGTCCTAACACTCCTCCAGAACCAATAGACTGATTCAAAACTTCCATGTTATGCAAATATGTAGGGAAACTAGCTTGTGACTGTGAATGGAGGGGATGGTCAACATTTTTCTAGGAATAACTAGGCATTGGTTGGATTTGGTTTATTGGATGACTCGGGTGAGGGACCAAAGGAAACTGTGGAATGAGATTCATGATAGGTGTGTGATTGGCTAGAGCTTGGTTGAGAGATTGGATTTTGCATGGGTGGGCAGCTGGTCCCAGAGATGGCAGAGGTCCAGACAAGTGTTGTCTTAGGTCTGTACTGACCTTAACAACCTCCATATATGTGGTGAGAAAGGTAGTTGGTGGATTAGTTCTCCACTTAAGGAAGGTGGAGGTAAGGATGTCAAGGGCTTCGAAGTAGACCTCTAGGGCAGTGTCCTCATTTTCACCATAAGGTGCTTGAAATCTAGTGTATGATCAGTGGAACCTATTGTTGAATGATCCTATAGGCTCATTAACCTCTCTTTTTACCTCAGTAAACTACATATATAACTCATTAGCACTAATGGGAATCTTAAATTTTAGTAGGAATGTAGCCTCAAGCTCAGCCCAGATAGAGATGGATGCAATGGGTAATTAGTTATACCAATAAAAGACCTCCTCTCCTAGATAAAATGGGAAAAGTCTACATGCGACATCCTCATGATTAATCCCTCTATCTCTCAGACAATTCTTAAAGATCCTAATGTGCTCTTCTGCTGTCCTAATTGGGTCATTTGTGTGAAACTTAGAGCAAAAATAGTCAAGGTTCTTGGGCATAACATTGTAGTTGTTAAATACCAAAGGTGATGGGTTATTTTCCAAGAAAGCCATTGGTGGAGGTGGTAATGGTCGATGAATGACTGGCTGGGGTTGTGGAATGGAACCAGTCTTAGAATCAGAATCAGATGAAGTGGGTCGAGGTGAGGATGGTGGAAATGATGGATTGGATGATGGTTCCTCCCTTCTTCTGGTTCTTCTTGACCTGGTTGGAGGTGGAAATTCTTGAAACTCTTCTTCTTCTCCAGGTAAAGATCCGGTTGTCCTTCTGAGCCTCTTAGGAGAAATGGCATTTAGAAAATGCTCCAGCTTTCTTGTTCAGGCCCTCCTTCTAGCGCCAATCCTATTGTTTGGTGTTTTTGCACATCAAAAACTCAGACAAAATAAAAGTTATCCTATCTCTCTTGAAAGGTTGGTCTCTATGATCAAAGAAATAACCCCAAGGTCTCATGGGTGTTAGATCATGACTATGCAGTAGAAAAAACTCAGTGATAAAATGTGAAAATATTGGTAATCACAAGGGGTATTACGTACAACTGATGGAAGCTCTAAACTCATCAGATTTTAAGATATGGTGATGCTTTAGCTTCAAGTTCTAACCATTTAATAAAATAAACAACAAAAGATGAGGGTTTTAGAAGCTCTGATTGTTAACACTACTTCTAAGATTAATCATGCAAATGATGAAATACCTGGAATGGACCAATCCCTTGAACTAATTTCTATTTGACCCAGGCTATACCTACAATTTTGCAAAAAAAAGTGCAATCTTCTAAGGTGTTAAATATTTTCAGGCTGCGGGCATTCATTCAATAGGACTGAATGAATATCTATAGTTGAACTAAACACATGAATATCAGATACAGGTTGACCTTGCACAAAATTCCCACAATCAAGAAGTTGCCCAAAGTATGAACCAGGGATTGCTACAACACTCTAGGCATTAAATCACAAACATTACTAACTAAATCTTAGATACATCCAAACATTCCAAGCGATTTGAAAGATAGAACAAGAAACATGCAATATTATTCAATGCAAAGAGGGCACCAGTCACAACACAATGTCTGCACTTTGTATTAAATCGTCATATTAGCAAAAATTTTGGTCTGTTACAACACTTGCTTGAAATGTGAAAACTAACTTCTAATCTTCTAACATTCTCCTCTACTGCTAACTATAATGATTAAAAGTCCTCTGAATTAGTCAGCTAATCCGAATCCTAACCTAGCCAATTCCAAGCTTAGCCAAACCCTTACAAACAAGGCAAAGTTCCATACTTATAGAAAAATAGGCCCACATGTAACAAAGCTAGGGTTATAAGGAAGCTCGACCACACATCAAATCATCCCCGACAATTGGCACTAACCTGCCATCAAGCATTGAATACAGAAAGGACCCCCATCAGATCAAACTGGATCGGACAAGGTCAGGGGAATGGATCCTCGAGCCACACCCACCAAAAGACTTCACCCGCATGAATAGCTACGCACACGAAAACACTAGCATGGAACACGAGCCACCGATCAGACCCAAGTTGGGCAAATGAACAACTCAGATCAAACAAAACTAGGTTGAGCCCTTTCAGATCATGTTTTCCAACCATTAATGGCCACCAACCAAATTGGCCTTGCGTACGAGAGTGGGTTTCGTGATAGCAACCAAAAAGTGTACCTGATTGCACTCGCAAATCACACCAAATATTCAAAGAAAATCTAGCAACCCTAGCTCAATCCAACCTGCAACCAACTGGGTCACCATCAATGCCCAAAACACCATCAAAATCCAAGCAGATCCAAAAGAGTTCCCAAGGCAAGAGAATCAAGCGCAAACCCAGGCGGAGGTGGAGACGGAACAGGAATGGGAAAGGAAGGGAAACAAGTGGGGGCAGAGATGGAATGGGAGCCAAAATGGGAACCAAAGGGAAACATGCGGGGGTAGAGATGGAATGAGAACCAAAGGGAAATAGGTGGGGGTGGAGATAAAACCAACCCCGACGGAAGTGGAGGCGGAACGAGAACGGGAAAGGAACCATGAACTTTAACAAAGTTCAAATCCAAATTTCATCCTAGTTCTAACCTTGAAAAAATGACAGAAAAACCAACCGAGGAAAACCCAAGGGCAGAGAACCAACCTGAAGGTCGAAGGCAAGCAAAACGATGGAAAAATATGAATGTGGAGGCAGAGCTAGAGTGGGAACGAAGACGGAACCGAGAACTTAGCCAAAGTTCAAAGTTCGAATCCATCCTAGTTCCGTCTCTGGCAGAATGAAGTGGCGGAAGCGAAGCAAAGAAAATACTAAGGGAGGAAGCCAACCCTCAGGACGAAAATGAACAAAACACAGAAGAAAGCAAGGGAGCGGGAAGAGGAGTCGAGACGAGAACGGGAAAAGAACTGAGAACTTAGTCAAATTTCAAAGTTAAGTCCTATCCTAGTTCGACCTCCCATAGAACAAAAGGAAACAAGGAAAACAAGGGAAAGCCAAGGGAGAAAACCAACCCTTAGGACCCAAACAAAAACTCCAAGGGAGAAAATAGAAGGCAAAAGAAGATCACCCCAGAGAGGACATTGACAAGACCGAAAAACCACCAAGAACCCAACACAAAGGGCAAGCACCAAAGACCAAAACCCCAAGATTTCAAAGATAAGCACAAAAGAGGGGGCAAGCCACATAAGTAGGTCAAAAGGGAAAGCCAAGAGAGGGCCCCCACTTTTAGTGGGGCATGTGTGCAAAACTGCACAATAGTACCTAGTCCTTAATAGTATGAATGTCAGGTAGGGAAAAAAAATTAAAAAATGAGAGATAAAATGAATTAATTTTATGCTATAAAACTTGATTAGGGATGAAATCTCTTTGTCTTCTTTGTATCTCTATGGTAGTGAGCCCTCCAGGTTGTAGCCCTATTGGACAGTGAGTCCTTATTGTAAGCAGTGAGCCTTATCTCAGGTAGTGAGCTTTATCTTAGGCAGTGAGCCTTTTTGTAATCGATTTTGATATTCTCTATACTGTGAGTTAATCCTCACCGTGTTTTTTCCCTCATTGGGTTTTCCACGTAAATTTGGTGTTATTGTGTTTGTGCATTGGATTTGAGTTTATGCATTGGAATTTGATGATTAATCATTTAAATAGTTTATGTATTAGTTCCAGTAATTGAATTGAAGGTTAGAATTTGTGAAAACTGATTCACCTCCCCTCTTAGTTGTCCTATCCAATAATTGGTATCACAGATTGGTTCCTTGGTGAAGGGCTTAACCGCTTGAGGAAGGTCTTAGATGTCTAGCAAAATGATCTTTGATTATTCGAGGTTTGATAGAACTAATTATGATATTTGAAAAGTCTTGATGGAAGAATATCTGATGTATTGCAGATATGATGTGGAGAAAGCTTACAAAAATCCTTACACTCCTCCTGCTAATGGTCCAAGTACACCTGAAGAAATCAAATTACATGAAATAAACAATAAAGAAAAGTTCATCTTGAAGAATAGTCTGGTACATTTCGAGTTGATTAAGGTTTAGAATTTGAAGACAACTAAGGAAGTCTGGGATTCTTTAGAAAGAGCACATGATGGTGATGAAAGAGTTAAAGAGGTGAAATTGAAGAATTTGGAAACATATTTTGATCTTATAGATATGTGTGAAGATGAAAATGTCAAAGATTATGTACAGAGACTAGATGAGGTAGTGGTTGAATGCAATCTCTTGGCACTACTGTAGATGAAACCAAGATTGTAAAGAAGATTATCAGAACTCTTCCTGATGCTTACAGTAAAGAGGTGAGTGCTATTGAGTAGACTATAGATTATAAGTACTATACTAAGTATCTTCTATTAGGATTTTTGACATCTTATGAGATGAGAAAGCCGAGTCTAAATAATGGAGGCAAAATGGAGAGTACTTTTAAAGCTACAAGAACTAAAGATCCGGATGAAGAAAAATTTGATGAAATAGAAGCTAACTTTGTAAGAAGAATGAGAAAAGGCTTTGATAAGTATGAAGGTAAGTTTCCATTTAAGTGTTTTAGTTGTGGAGAAATAGGTCACTATGCTGAAAAGTGTCCGAAGAGAGCTAAAATAAATAAACAAATATATGAGAAAGAAAAGAAAGGAAGAAGATTAACAAAGATTACTATGTAAATGAGAATGCTAGTATTCTAGATGAAGATTCAGAATATGAAGATCCAAATGATAATGAATGCTTGTTCTTGTTGATTAAGGATGAACCTACTACTAATTTAGAAAAATAGGTAAAGGAAAGTCCTCTAGAGAAGGAGAAGGAGAAAAATGAAGGTACGATTATCTTTGTTGTTCATGCTAAGTAAGAAAAGAATTTTTGGGTAGTTTATAGTGGTTTCTCACATCACATGATTGGTGATAAGAGTAAGCTTTTAAATCTTGAGAAATATGATGAAGGTCAAGTTATGTTTGGAGATAATACTGGTGCTAAAATATGTGGGATAGGTTCAGTAAGTTTTGATGGCAAGCATTATATTGACAATGTTTACTATGTTAAGGGTTTAAGGCATAATTTGTTGAGAATTGGTCAAATGTGTAGAAAAGGATATGATATTATGTTTAAGGATGAGAAATGTGAGATCCGGAAAGGATCCAAAACATTGATTGCTACAAGAAAGAAATCTGAAGGAATATTTATCAACTTAAGGATGTTGATGGAAGATGCTTTATGACTTAGATAAATGATAACTAGTTATGGCACATGAGAATGTGTCACATGAATTTTGATAACTTGGAAAGGATTTGTGTTGTTCAGGCCATGAGATATTTACCAAGAATTACAAATCTTGTCAATATTATTTGTAGGAATTATCAGTTTGGGAAGCAAGCAAGAAATCATTACAGATCAAGAGAACAATCTAATACTAGATTACTAGATTTGGTTCATACAAATCTCTATGGTCCTATGAGAGTGCTAAGTATACTTGGTGAGAGGTACTTTATGATTTTAATTGATGAGTATTCTAGATATACATGGGTTTACATCTCTTAGAGAGAACTCAGATGCATTAGATAGGTTCATGGTATTCAAGACTATGGTTGAAAATGAAGTGAATTTAGAGAAAAATGCATAAGATTTGACATAGGTGGAGAATTCACCTCCCATGAGTTCAATATGTTTTGTGAAGTGCATGGAATAAAGAGACAGTTATCTGCCCCAAGAACTCCTCAACAAAATGGAGTTGTTGAAAGATAAAATAGAAAAATTCAAGAGGTTGCTAGGTTAATGATCACTGAAGTTGGATTACCAAAATTTTACTGGAAAAAAGCTATTCATACTATTGTATATGTATTCAATTGAGTTCAAGCAAGAGAAAATAGTATGAAGACTCCCTATGAGCTATGGCATAGAAGAATTCCTACAATTAAATATTTCAAGGTATTTGGAAGCAAATGTTATATCAGAAGAGATGCAGAAACTTTGGGAAAGTTTGATGCAAGAAGTGATGAAGGAATATTTATTGGATACTCTACCAAAAGCAAGGCATATAGATGTTTCAATAAAATATTGAGAAAGATTGTAGAGAGCTCGAATGTGAAGGTTGATGAAACAATGAAGAATTATATTGATATTGATGGATATGTGTCTGATGAATATAACTGTGCAAGAATAGAAGAAATTGTGGAAGAACATGAAAAATATGAGTAGGAAAAGTAGAATGAATAGAATGAATAGAATGAAAGAGAAGATGCTCTGGTGATGTCCCCTAGGACACCAAAACATGTACAGAGGAATCATTCAAAAAATTAGATTATTGGAGACAAGAAAAAGGTGTGTTAACCAGAAGCAAAGTTCTTGTTGAAGTAAACTTGTGTTTATTCTCTGAGATTGAGCTGAAGATAGTAAGTGAAGCCTATAAAGATGAAAATTGGAAGGAAAAAATTTTTTAGATTGAGAAAAATTAGACTTGGGATTCGGTCCCAAGATCGACAGACAAAAATATTATTAGATCGAAATTGGTATTCAGAAATAAGTTGAATGGGAATGGAGAAATTTCTAGAGAAAAATAAAGGATTGTGTGTAAAGGCTACTCACAAGTATAAGGTATATATTTTTAGGAGACATTTTCCCTGGTATCAAGAATGAAATCTATAAGGGTGTTCTTGGAATTAGCTACTTATACAGATTTCAGAGTCTATCAGATGGATGTCAAGTCAACATTTTTGAATGGTGAGCTAGAAGAAGAAGTCTACATGGAACAACCAAAAGGATTTCAGTTAACAGATCAACCAGATATGGTGTGTAGATTAAAGAAATCTTTATATGGATTGAAGCAAGCTCCTAGAGCCCGATGTAAGGTTTAAAAAGTATCTGATTCAACAAGGATTTAACAAAGGTACGATAGACAATAACTTGTACTTTAAGATTAAAAATGATAAAATCTTGATTGTAGTTATATATGCTGATGAAATTATATTTGGAGGAAATGAAAATATGTGCAAGATGTTTGTGGAAGAGATGTAGAAATAATTTGAAATGTCTATGTTTGGGGAGATGAATTTCTTTCTTGGGCTATAGATTAATCAAGAAGGAAATTGAATTTTCATTTTACAATCTAAGTATGTGAGAGAGATGTTAAAGAGGTTTGGGATGGATGGTTCCAAACTAGCAAGTACTCCTATGGTGACTGGTTGCATGTTGGGTAAAGATGATGATTCACCTAAGGCTGATTAGAGCAAGTATAGATCTATGATTGGTGGACTACTGTATTTGACTACTACGAGACCCAATATTATGCATGCGATATATCTTATAGCTAGATTTCAAGAAGATCCAAAGGGAACACATGTTGCTATAGTTAAAAGAATATTCAGATATTTGAATGAAACTCCAGATTATGGATTATGTTATCCTAGATATATCGACTTTAAACTTAGTGGATTATGTTATCCTAAGTATAGATGATAGAAAGAGTACAAGTGGTGGTGCATTCTTTCTTGGATTTAGGTTGGTGGAATGGTCGAGTAAGAAGCAAGATTCAGTATCTTTGTCTATTGTTAAAGCTAAGTATATTTTTGCTGCATCTTGTTGTAAACAAGTTCTATGGATGAAATAGAAATTGAAAGATATCACAGTGCTATATGATGATCCCATTTCTATCTTCTGTGATAATAAAAGTGCAATTAACATTTCAAATAATCCTATTATGCACTCAAGAACAAATCATCTATCTATTAAATATCATTTCTTGAGAGAGAATTTCATGGAGAATGAAGTCAAGCTTGAGTATGTTCTCACAAAAGATCAGATTGCAGATATATTTACAAAGGCTCTTCCTAAAGATAATTTTGAGTATCTCCAAGAGAAGTTAGGGGTTATTGCCCCTCCTTTCATAAACTAAGATGCATTTGGAGATGCATCAGTCCAGTGGATTCATGGTTCTCTCTTTTTGGACAAATGTTTTGGTGGCTACCTTTTAGGGGGAGCAGGTAGTTTCAAGTGTTGTGATTATGAGTATTCTATTGTCATGCCAAAGGAAGATTTAGTGAACACATCTTTTTTTTTCCTTTTCCATTGATGTCAAAGGGGGAGAGAAAGAATGTGAAAAGGAGAGAAAACTAATGAGAGAAAGCAGGTAATGAGGAAGATGATCTCCTAAGGGGGAGAAGCCAAAAGAAAAATCTGGAGAAGTATATTTAGAATGGAAAAAGGAATGAAAGTATTGTCATTGATGTCAATTGGTCAATTGGTTATCTACTAGTTGTTGTTGATTGTATATGTTAAGGGTATTGAGAGAATTGTATTAAAGGAAGTTTATAGGTACCTAGGATGATGATCTGGTACTTATCCCTATGGTTTTGTAGTTTATATATGTTAGTATGGTTGTTGAAGGTTTCTATATCTAGATTATTGGCTATTGGTTCTCTGTGAAGTTTGAGTTGTGTTCCCTAATTGTGAACTATGGTTTTCTGTGTTTTTGCTGAGGTTCAGGAGAAATATTGCTAGTTCGAATTTCTCTTTGATGAAGTCTTTTGACTTGTGGTTCTAGAGATAAGATGTTATGATTACATTGAAGATATTTTTAGTTTCTAGAAGTTTCAAGCTTAATTTTTCTGTGTTTTACACTGGTTTGGCCGATCGTGTGTTAAGAACTATCTTTGAAGTTGATGAAGTGTGTTGGATCTATTATGGGTCTTGGTAAAGCATGTGTCTGGGTCGCCCTCATCCTAATTTCACCCTAGGATGTTTTGGCACTGACCTAATTTGAATTTGAAGCTGGATGGTTGACTTTGTATTTTTCAAGGTTGGAGATAGTATAAATATAGAATGAGCTAGCAATGAAAAATGTACAAGAGAAAAGAAGGAAGATAAGTGAAAGAGCAGACATAACTTTGATGCTATTCAGAAAGTGTGTGTGATTTATGTGTGTGGTAGATTAGTGTGAAGCTTAATGTTGAGTTTCTAGATGTAGTGAGCAGAAGGCTAACTCTATCATTCATGCAAGTTGATCGGTGATTGTGGTGAAATCCTTTGTTGAATTGGGATTGTTGTCTCTCTATAACAAGTATTCTTTGTCTTCTTTGTATCTCTATGGCAGTGAGCCCTCTGGGTTGTAGCCCTGTTGGATAGTGATTCCTTATTGTAGGCAGTGATCCTTTTTGTAATTGATTTTTATATTCTCTATAGTGCGAGTTAATCCTTATTGTGATTTTCCATGTAAATCTAGTGTTATTGTGTTTGTACATTGGATTTGAGTTTCTGTATTGGCATTTGATGATTAATCATTTAAGCATTTTATGTATTATTTCTAGTAGTTGAGTTGAAGGTTATAATCCATGACAACTGATTCACCCCCCCTTCTCAGTTGTTCTATCCAACAACATCATCACTATTTTTACCAACTCACCACTTTCTAGTACTATTTTCACCTTGATGTTTGTTTCTCCCTCTGTATCAATCTTAAGTAGTTTCCACACTAAATATAGCCTTCTAAATACACCATCTTCTTCCAAATCCAAATCTTCTTCTTGTGTGACTTCTTCTATAAATGCACCACTCATGTCAATAATGTGATATGTACTATCCTATCTTTGTAAAAAAAGATAGCTTCTAATTTTATGATTCAAATATATCATTACATTTGACAAACCATTCCAGGTTCAACAAGATGTTGAATGTGTTAAATAGCTCTTTCATTTCAGTTACTTCAAAATTAAATTTGTTTTTGATTCCTAGTAGTTTTTCCTCTATATTTGTTTGTCCTTATGGTGCTTATTGCAATTATGTTTGCTAGGGATATGTTATAAGGTATGCCATTTAATTTTTGTCTTCTTGGTTCTTCTCATACAATTTTAGTTATAATTATTAGATTTACCCCAAGTTCAATGAATACATTTTTTAGTTATATATTGTTTATGTGTTTTTCTATCATAATAGGCATTTTTGTCCACCTTTTTGGAGTTTTTACCATACTTTTCACTTTTTGATTTAAAGTGGTGATTTCATTTTTTTCCATTATTTTATAAATTGTCTAATTTTTTCTCATATGTTCTCTTATTTGCAAAATTAGCCAACTCGTTTAGTAATTGGGCCCCTCTATTTGAAAATAGGCCTTAAGATAGTCTTTCTTTATTTTTTATTTATTTTGTAATGATTCTTCTAGCATCTTCAACTATCAATTTTTTTATTTTGGTTGGGAAGTATTCATATTCTTCTTCATCTTCTATAAATGTTTTTTCCTTTTGTGGTGTCTATCCCTTTTTCGTAAATACTATAACTTTGTTTTTCTTACTATAAGTAATCATAGATTTCTTTTTAATTCCTCTTTACTTTCCAAGTATTCCCTTTCTAATCAATCCTCTTCTATTAGGGTAGACTAGGTCTTTTCTTCTTCATCATCTAATTCAAATTTTATACACCATTCAACAACTTGATAGATTTATTTGGGTACTCTTGTTATCACCTTTTCTCCTCTTAAGGTGTTAGGTATATATAAATACTCATTTTTTTTGTGGTGGTGTATTCTTAAAATATTATTGTGCCTTTATACAACTAAATAAATTATGTTTAGTGTTTCCAAAAGCCCCAATTTTTTTATTCTATTCTTATTGGCATTAATTTAAATAATGGCCCATCTAGACACATTTAGAACATGTTGCCTCATCTTTTTTTCTTTTCCGATAACCTCTACCTATATCACATCTTCCTTTATAAATATTTTAATAACCCCTATTCTCTTTGGGAGGATAATTGGTAGAATTTTGTTCACTCATTAATTGTAGTGGTGTGCACTAACCCATAGGGATGTTGCATTCATTTTATGCCTAGTGTTTGTAGCCATGGTCTTGGGTATATAATTCTCTTTTTTCTAATCCTTTTCCTCTCATCATTCCCTTATACATAAGCTCATTTTCTTCATAGTAGTGGTTGTACTAAGGTTATTTTTCTTCTTCTTTGTCTCTTACCCTTAATTAAATGGATGAGAAACAATTAGTTTCATGTTAATACCATTCATTTTATATTTCATAGTACACACTTTTCAACCTATGATAGGCTATTTGTAGGTATATTCTAAGTGTTACAGCTTTTTTCTTACCCCTCATCATTGGGAATTTATTCTTGAAGTGTCCTTCATTAGAGAGATAAGTTCACTATATTTCTTTATTTTATTGGGAAATTATATAAAATTGTTTTAACTTTTTGCTAATTTATTTCTTAATTTCCAATTATTCTAATTATATTCTCATTTTTCCATTTCTTTATTTTCCAATTATTATTATTTATTTCTCCTATATAACCAAGCCTCTACAATATAGGCCAATTCTACAACACTTGAATAAGTTTCAAATATTGTGTCACACAATACAATTATAACCTTTGTATTAATATAGATATGAGCCATTTGATTTTTTAGTAAGGGTTTTCTCTATTTTCCTCACTAATGCGTTAAACTTTCGATCATATTCTTTGATATTTTCTCCTTCTTGCATCATCTCTCTCATCTTAATGATAATTTTGGATGGAACCTCATGAGATAAAATATATAGATAGTATAAGATTTGTCTATGGAGATAGCCACCAAAGATCTAGAGGAAAAATTAAAAGCACAAAGAGAGAAGATAAATATGAAATAATCAATATTGTAATGGAATTGAATACCATATAACTACAAATGAGAACCCCTTGGTTATATAGCCAAGATAAGATATATGATTAGGTAGGATCATGATGAGTGTCTTAATCCCATGTCACGAGACAAATAACTAATCAAATATCAAATGGCCTAGGAAACAAGTATTAAATGACATGATAAGATATGATAACATCACATGACACCTAAGACTTATAAAAATATTCCTAGGACCTAAGTAAACTTAACATGTGAATAAGACCTATTAATTGAACTAGTTAGGTAGGAAACCTTATTCACACCAACACCCCCCATTAAGTGCAACTTAGGGAGTAGATTATTATGCAAATGATACAAATATGGGTTCTAGCTACTAGGCCATATTAGGAATCCATGTAAAAATGTAATCTCTCACAAATAGAGGAAAGGAGAAACCTAGTGGGATAAAACTCCTCTTCAAAAATAGATGAAAACAAAATGCTCTCATGAAAGAATGAGAAGGATAAAACACCATGTGAGGAAATATATCCCCCATAAGAGAGACTATGCAGCCCCACCTCAATGTAGTGTCTCCTATAATGATGATAGATTCTCAAAAATGAATGTTGAAGATGATCTGATACTATCAAACAACATTCCTCCCCTTATAATGAAACCAAACCAAGATAGTATGTAGGATGTCTTCCCATTCCATAAAGGAAGATGCAAGAAGAAGGATTATATATGATGTATTTTAGTTCTTCTCAATGTATTCATGTTGATGTCAAAAGTTGACACACTCCAAATATATATTCTAGGCCACACTGCTAAAGAAGAAAATCTAAAATCTCATATAAAACTTTAGTGGCGAATCTTCGCGAATTGGAAAATTTTAGAAATCGGCCAAGGCAAAATTAGTGAATTAATCACACCTAATGGGGTGCCCAAATCACTCGGATTTTATGAATTATTAGTCCAATGCATGTCCATTAGCCAAAAAAAAAATTGTGAGACACATTCAAGCAGCAAATTCACCATAAAAAACTACGCATTTCAAATGGACCAATTAATATTTTTGCCTAGAATCTTGGAAGCATGTAATAGAACACCTACATATTTGCTAATACTATTAAAACTTGTATCAGGACTCATTTTTCCAATTAAAATTTACAAATAGTTGCTTGTGAAGACCCATTTTGCCAACTATAATTTACAAATAGTTGCTTATGAGGACCCATTTCACCAATAACATTAAAAAATAATTACATCTAAGGACACATTTCACCAATTGTCGTGACACCTCCATGCTAATCATAGGGCCATAATCTCCTTGAAAATTACAATGCATCATTGTATAAGCATGCGAGATTCACTAGATTTTTAATATACCATTTAAAAATCCTATGGAATTTTCCAAATATGGATTAATAAATACAATCTAAACTATCATTTATTCTTACACATTTTGTTCAGTTCTCAATTTGAAAGTTGGACTTGGAACCTTGAAGTTGATCGTAGGCAAGTTATGAACTTACAACACAGGCATTCCTGCATTAACGAATAGCAAGTCAGGGAAAACCTAAACTTAAAGGTGAGTGATCATTTCTTCAATCTTCATAGTGTTATAATATTTATTTATCTATTTTCCATTCTTGCTTCAATATTGAAGATTATATTGATTAGGGAATGTGATCTATATTCTTTGTCCTTCTTAAACAATAAGATAATTTTTTCCATCTTTTATTTGAAGTGAGAGATCAATATGTTGAGCAAAAAGGGTAAGACTCATTAGGGTGGTGAAGGGACTGGGGGCCCATCAAAATGCTCAAAATTTATAGGTACCATACAATATTACTTTGGAATTGGCAATGATTCTGATTCATCAGATCAAGATGGAGCTACATCATCAACTCTTCCACGAAATATTAATGAAGAAAGAATTTACAATACCTCACCACCACTGAAAGGTCAAGGTGACCATGAGATTGTCATTGAGTTAAATGTGTCAAATGAGGACCACAATACTGCAAAAGATGTTCCAAGGGATACCCTGGTTAGCCAGAATGAGATAATTGACTTGGATCAAGATGATGTTGGTAGCAAGAAAAGGCAAATAAAAAATGGGGCATGAGTGGGAAATAAAAAGGAGTTTTCAACTTGGTCGGTTGTCAAATTACCCATTCATTGTACCAGTGGGGAAATAAAAAATTATTGAAACTGCAATAAAATGCATGTGTACGATTTATAGTTGGAAATGTATGAGACAAGAAGTTGGAGCTAAAGTTCGACAATATAGAAAATCATATTGGTAAAGTCTATGAAAAAAAAATCATATACGGAAAGGAACAATCATTCATACAATGGAAATTAAAGGAAGAATGTCTTCATGTTAAGTATTCCACAAAATATGAAGAGCATAAGAAAAGAATTTTGAAGCTTGTTGCATGTCAAGGTACACTTGAGGCTCAATTTGGAAAAAAAATGGAAGGAGGAAATCTGTCAAAAACTATTTAGCTGATTGTTGTTTTTCATATTTTTTTTAGAGGGCGTCCTATGAAAAACTACCCAGAATATTTTAAATTATTATATTTTTTGGGTGTTCCTCACTTTCCTTTCTCACTTTGGTCAGTAAACACTAGATGGGAATGGGAAAACTATCTTGCTGTAGTGGAAAAGAAAGATTTAAAGAAGAAATTAAAAGAGTCAATCTTCATTGCATAATCTTTAGATGAAGTTACTATGGTAGATAATACTTCTTGGTTCTGTATGCATGTGTATACTATAAAACAACATGTCTTCCAAGCTCATCTTCTTTGTGTACATAAAGTGAAGGATAATTCCACATCGCAAAATCTATTTGAACTAGTCAAGAAATATTTGAATGAAATTATAGGTATGGATGAATTGAAAATTGCTAAAAAGTTGGTGTGTGTAGGAGCTGATGGAGTTGCAGTGATGAAAGGTCAATGGAGTGGTTTTTGCACAAAGTTACAAACTAATTTTTCACCATACATGCTTGGAATTCACTGCATGGCCCACAAAATGAATTTAGCATTCAAAATTGTAAGCAAGTTTTCTACAATATCAAAAGTTGAAAAATCTAATCTGTGAGATCTAGCATACTTCTGCTGAAGTCCCAAACGTTTCACAAAATTTCAAAATTTTATTGAGGGAATAACAACAAGAAACAAGCTTCTTAAGGATTTCGATACCATATGGATCTCCCTGCATGGACTAGTGCAATGAGTTCTTTCAGAATATCAATACTTGATTGGAGTAATGTACGAGCATCGCAACACAATAGACAAAGCTCTTGACCTCTTACATAGGTTAAGAAATATAGAGAATCTCTTGAATTTAGCTAGGCTTCTCCCCATGCTGAATGAAATGAAAAATCTTGTGAAGAAATCCCAAGGAAGAACTATGTATATTTATGAATATTTTAAAATATTTAGACACACATGCATGACCCTCGATCATCTATATCTAGATCTAATGCAAGAAAGCCCAAATTATTTCATGTGGCAGAAAATTACTGATTTGAATAAAACTGATAATTATTTACAGTTTAATGCAAGCGAGCACTTATGTATATATGCACATGGATATGAGATACCAATGTAGCATTGTAAGAAAACCAGGCACTCTAGTAGAGAACAACCTATTAAAGTGGAATATTTAAATGGCATTGTTAAATCTATTAGTGATAATTTGAAGGAAATTGTGAAAGCTCTTTCCTCATAGATTCATGAAAGATTCCCTTGAAATGAAATACTTGAAGCCATTGGTATTGTGTCTCCTCAATTTTGGGTAAATCGAGATAGCCCAAAATAATTTCATGATAAAGTAAATATCTTGATCGAACAATTTTTGAAAAGTGTGACATACAATGAGAAAACAATAGAAGTAATTTTAAATGTAGAAAAGCTTAGAGAACAATGTAAGAACTTTGCAATAACTATGAGGGACCAATATGATTACATGGGAATGGAGAAGGCATTTGAAATAGGATCAATAATAAAGCTTTGGACAAACTTAGGTTAGAGTGAAATATTGTGTGATAAGATATCAGAATATTTTAAACTTGTTGATTTATGTCAAACAATGATATTGGGGTCGGTGGAGGATGAGAGATTTTTCAGTTCAATGGTATTTTTGAAATCAAAGTTAAGAAACAAACTAGACAAGAATTTGGAAAATTGCTTGAGGATGAAAGGGACTACGTATAATGTCAAAAAATTTCCTTTTGAAAGGGAACTCACAATCTAGAGGTGCACATGCGAAAGAAGAGGGACATGGTTGTGCAACACTCCAATTCCAAATGTTGGTATTGGTGGCATTGGTAGTGGTAGTGGGAAAAATTAAAATGACACAATGAATGCTAAATTTGAGATGGATTCCAAAGAAAATGAAGAGTAGACTCATAATCAAGATGACTCTTTTACTTTATCTCAAGTTGAATGTTAGTTTGAGGACCTTGACTCCATTTGGGAAATGGAAGTGAATTAGAAGTTTTTAGGTATTTATATTGCACTTCATGAATCAATTTCCATGGTTCCAAATTGTAGTTGATGATATTTTACATTGTATTCCATGAAATTGTGAACCATTGCACTTCATGATATTTTATTTTATATTTCACCTCATGAATCATATTCCAAATTGTAGTTGATGATATTTTATATTGTATTCCTTGAAATTGTGATATTTTATATTGTATTCCATGGTATTGAATTTGATATGTGATTCTACATCATTTTCAAAGAACAACACTTATCATACTACTTATAAATTCCTATTTCATTACCACTCACACAATCTTTGATAAATAACTATAGGAATATTAATCCATTCGTTGAATAGAAGCTAACAATTCAACATATAACTTATAAATAATTTTTGATTATTTTGAGTTAGAAGATAGTGAATACAATACTAGAGAGCAAGATAGGTCGATATTATATTCAAAATTAAAGATATTATAGTGTCTTTTCCTTTTACCTACATCCTAATAATCTAATATGAAGTTGACCGGGTTTTACCCATTCCCAATCTCTTAAGTCATATCTTATGCCTTTGCATCTAATCACTCACCGACCCCTTGAGCCTAGTGTTCCTGGTTGCTACCCATAGAATCCTTATAAATCTTGCCTTGTCTTATGCAGATCATAAAATTCTTTAATTCTTATTCTTTCCCTAAGTTTGGGTTTTAATATTCACTCATATCATTCATGTTATAAACCTAGGCAGGTGGTCCGTTTTAAGTCATGTAATAAGTGCAAATGCTTATTGAAATACTTTGTTATGCTTGGTAGGTCCCATTGACTGCTTTCTATTGGTTCCCCTCCATCCCACAGGATTAAATTAATCAAATTAAGGAGTCGATGGGATAACGGGTAGGTGACACTTGGACACCCTTTTGGTGGGTCCTACCACTACTCAAAGGTACCGATGACTAAATGTGTTCAAATAAATGGTTACTATGGTTTCTAACAAAAAAATTTGAACCATTCCCTACCTCCCTACTACCATAATATGCACATGCTTTAAACCTAGAGGGGAAGTGGGGAGGTTGACACGTAGACAGTTTCAATGCTTATGGAGATGGTCGAGCCCAAAGAGTGACACAAAGATAAATCCACATGGTGTTTTTTGGTTAGTCAATGGTGACAACTATTTGTAGTCAAAATTTCAAACTTATTTGATTGAATTTGAGTTGTCTGTTGGGCCATCTCACTACGAGATGGTTAAAATTCAAAGTTCAATATTGAGGTAAAATGATCTGTATCAATTGTTTGCGTGAGTGAACCATAATGGCAGATATGACACAGAGCTACCAAATTGCCAATTGATATGTTTTAAAGCCATAAAAATTGCTTTAAAGTATAATTGCAAACTGTTAAAACATTTAACGTGTGTAAGGAGTTCTCATTGAAATTTTTAAGCTCATTCGATGACAAGAATTAGGGTTTTCAAGCATCTGCAAAACTAGTAAGTAAAATCACTATCCTTCTTCGTAGTTGTTTAAATTTTTTCTATAAGTGATTGTTCTATCATTCTATCATTAAGGTTTCTGGTTTCGTTGCATTTCTTTTAAGGTTTGACATTCAATTCAAATGATTAGCCTGTTTAGTCCTATTATTACCTTGCATCAACCTATACCCTAGTTGTAATCTTGCAATTTGCTGAGTAGTAAACCCTAGTTTGCACAAACATTGTAACTATGACACCCAAAGTCAAAGCATCTGTGTCAAAAGACCAATATTCTAAGTTGAAGCCCACTAAAAGACCTTTGTCATAGGACTTAGCTGATCAATTGGTATCTTCAACCTCTAAAATTTTAAAGGGATAACATATGTACTTTGGCCTTGGAATTAAATTTGGCATCATTGATTATTATTATACAATTAAAGATGTTTCCCTACTGTACTCCAAATGGAGTCTTTTCTAGGGATGGTTTGGAAATACGAATGCTTGTATCCCTTTCTGCAACCCTTGGAGGTTGGACATGGGTAAGCTGGTTGTACCCAACATGTTCGTAGATGTTGATCCTCTCAAAAAAATTGTTGTGAACTATGACCCTCTAGTTAGGGTTGTTAGATATCATGATGGAAAAAATATGGTATGGGTTAATAAGGAATAAGTTTCATATGTGTTCAAGTTGAACACTTGGAGCAATGACATGGTTAAGATTGATGAGTAGATGTTGAGGGAGGAGTACAAAATGGTAAAACACAACTTCAAGGTGTCGGTGTTGACCAATTTTTTGATATCAATAGGGAAGGGAATAAAAAAAAGAAATTTTACTTTGGGACCCTCTGATGTTGAGCCCCTCCCTATTAAGTATTTTCAACCATATTTTTAGAAGACCTTTTACTCCTTTCACCAAATTCTAGGGTGTGATCCTGGCTCTAGCATGCCAATGGCTCATATGTACATGGTTGTGAGTATCCAATGTATTAACATAAATACCTTATATGATTTTTCCACCTATATAGAAAAGGAAATTCATAATGGATTGGTGGCCTTGAAGGGTGGGAAAATTGGTGCTAGATTTTGGTGGTTTTCACTCTTAATGCATATGTTTCTTTTCAAAGGTGTAGACTATTTTGGTTGGGAGATGGAACTTAAAAGGGTTGTGGATGGTATTGAGATTCCAATGCAATCATGGACCCCTATATTGGATAGGAATAAACAAAATATTGACTATGTGATTGCTACAAATATTTTTTCCACCAAATTGAGATGTGCTCTAATGGTGGATGTACCTAGGATCCCCAAGGAATTACATGATTTTTTGAGGCTAGTTGAAAGGAGGCCTCATTTGAATATTGATCACAATTGGGTGGATATAATCCCTTATAAAAATTGTATAGTTCTAAGGGTATTTATCACAAAATTGAAACCCCACATACTCCCTATAGAAGTGCCTCTAAGGATTGGGTTTTTGGAGGTGATGTGGTAGCTAGGGAATGCAAATGATTTCTTCCTGGATGAGAAGCGAAAGGGAAATTTCTTCCCTACATACATTGTGTTTGCTGATTTTTTCATGATTACACATGGATGGAGAAATATTCTGGACCACTGTCTCAGTCATTACAATATGAAGATTTAGACATATAGGAATGAACATGAGGGATTCATAGTTTTGTTAATGAAGAGAAATAGGGGAGGTCAGTATATTCAAACCCACACTATGCTTGATGACCTCATTAGAAATATTTTTGATCTTGATGTCCAAATTGAAAGAATGAAGAAGTGGGGTATTTTTTATGAAACTGGAAAGAGAAATTAAGGTTAAGAAGCCTGATTTTAAAGCTTTGTCAAATATTAGTGACCCAATTTTAAAGATTGAAGCTGTGATACAAAATTTTGACAAAGTAGTGACAAGATTAAAGGAGATAAAATTTGTGCAAGATAAGGGGAAGGTCCCTATGATGGAAGCAGAGTCAGTTGTGTAGCCTTCCAAGAAGGTGCACATATATTCAAGGAGGAAAGGCACAATAAGGAAGCAACAAACAGTTGCTACTCCTGCACAATCTAGGGAGTCAAAAGTGCATTCACCACAAAATTATTCTGCTCCTGAAATAATTGAATTGGATTCTCCAATTAGAGAATCATCCCCTCCAAGGGAGCCATTCCCATTAATAAAGAAGCAAAAGGTTGAAGCTTCTGGTCTAGTTGACCATCCTGCAGAGGAGTCAGATGATGCAATTGCTATAACTGATGAGGAAATAATGCAAGGGATGTCATATCCTCAAGGGGAAATAATATCATAGACTATGAGCCTTAGGTTGATCAAAGTTGAGCTAACTAGAATAAATAGCTCTGAGGATGTTAGATTACAAGCCTACAAATTTTTTATGGAAGATGATCAATTTTTCAAGGCAAAAGATTTCAAGGAATATGTATGGAGAGCAATGAAGGATGAGTATGCAACATTGGTGCAAAAAAGGAGAAGTGAGATTCCCGAGAAGGCCCAAGAGGTTGTTGAAGATGAGGTCTGAGAGGAAATGAGGGCCAAGTATTCAAAAAAAATTGCAGAAGAGGGTAGGGAATTGGTGAGAAAGAGTGGAGTGTTATTACTCCTAGAATGGGACCTGGCATCATAAATTTCTTTTGACACCGTGAGAATATAAGATGCCCCCATTTTTAATAGTGAAGAAGAAGTCACATTGGATTTATAGGGGTCAAATTTTAGTTAGTAGTAGGCCACTCTTGCTATTTGGGCTTTAGTCCCAACCACTTGAAAGCTTGAAGTTGCAAAATGTGCCCTAGGTGTAAGAGAAGGCTTAATAATAAAAAGAGTTTTAGATACAATTGCCTTAAGAGGTAGCAACCATGAATGTTAATGTGGCACAATTCACCAAATCCATATTTGAGTCATTAACGGAGGAAAGGGATAGATTTAGAACCAAATATAATGAGGTGGTTGTTGAGTACAACTCAAGCCAAAAAAATATTGCTCAAATAAAAACTCAAATGGCTCTGTGGAAACAATAATTCCAAGCATTTCAACCTGGTACCTCACATGGTGCAATCTTGCCTCCTCCTTCCCCAATTCTTTCACCTCCTCAAAATAAAGAGGATACTACCCCCATTAAATCTGATGATTTATAAATGGCACAATCAACTCTTGAATCATTAGATTCCCATCAATTTGAGGAAGTTACCAAGGAGGAGTTGATGGAAAAGCTCAAGACTTATGAAGATTGTGACAATAGTGCTTGAGCACTTGAATAAGGGGGTAGGGAAAAGATTAATCACTATTCATGCCAATTATAATTTGATGTTTGATGCCATTAACAACCTTGATAGAGATAAATAAATTGCTATTCCTTTAATGGATAAATGGATTCCAAGGGCTCAAATATTGAGGGATATGGCTATTGCATCCTCTTGTGATGCATATAAGCCTCCAAAGATACTTGCAACCCTAATATTTCTAATAGATACAATTGGTTCTCAAGGGTTGATTGTCATTGAGTCTTTAGGGGTGAAGATTAGAGAATTGGTTAAGAAGTTCGATGATTGGAATTTTGGTTTTCTTCTAGACATTCTAAATGAGAAGGGTGAAGATAACTCACTGCAAGAGTGGAAAGATTGGGAAACTCAAGCAATAACTTCCCAGGACCAAAAAATATGTGATGAAATGGATTTGGTAATGCTAAGGAACAGTATGGATAGGCTCATGCATACAATGGATTTCCTTGAAGATTTTGATAAGGAGGAAAATTAGGTGGCAGTCAGGTATAGCCCATATAGAAAAAAGGCAGACCATATCATGGGATTTGACTGGACTTTAGAGGAGGAGTTTGCATTATGGAAGGCCAACTCTATTGACATAGTGGAATATAAATTGTTGCAAGTGGGAGTGGGTGACATCAATTTTGGTTGGTGGTTTGCAATAACAAAGTTTAGTAGTGCACCGAATAAAGGAGCCTTTTGGAAGGTGGGAGAATATTCACCAACAAATGGAAATGGTTTTTATCTCATATGAAAGTTTCCCTCGTATTTGGAAATAAAAATGTAACTACCTTTGGGGATTTTTTGAAACTGAAATTGAAATGTATGTCAAATGTAAATGTGACTAAATGCATAATTTGGACCGAAGCTTGTTTTCTCCCTTGTTCTTATTAAAGGGAATTCAAATCCAATTGCATGGGTCTTCGGTTGAAAGAGATTTTAATCTCATGTAAGGGAATTTTGTAATTCAAGCAAAAAGAAATAGAGTTAGTGTTGAGTCTTAGGTATGAATTCAAGTTTGTAATAACCATAGGCATAATGGTTTTACAGTAGCGATGTCATTTGAATGAGAAAATGCATATTTTGGAATAGATTCTCTCCTCCTATATTTTATCATATGAATTATTAAGAAAATGATCAAGGAACCTTCTATTGGTCTTCAATCATTTTGGTTGAATGTATGATTTTTCCTCTACTTTAAAGTTTAATTCAAAGAATTAATTAAAATGCTCTGATGGAACCATAGATTTGTATGGCTAAATTAATATATTATTAATAGTTTCATATTTTAATTGTGTTAAAACTTAAACACGTACTCAGTGATTCATCACTCAACTCAATGCTTAATAACATATTAACAATAGTATTAGTAGTATATACAATAATGAACATCAACAATCATTTACTTTGTATCTAGTAGTTGAAACCACTACAAAAAATTTTCTTCAAATGATAAAATAAATAATACAAATAATTGAACATCAACACATTACTAAATTTGATCTTTTTTATTGATTTTCACATGAAGAAATACATAGAGGCTTTGGAAATGCAAAATCTTTCTCAAAGACAACTCTATATAGAGCTGAGTTGGAACTTGGAAACTCATATTATCAAAAATCAAATCATTGTATCACCTTTTCTAGAAACTTCCACTATTCAGAAGGTGGAATTGTCATTTTTTCTAATTGATGTTGTTTGACTTGAAGATTTGTTAACATTTCATGATTAAAATTGGAACCTATCTTGAATTTTTCTGTCAATTTTTCATTCAAGGTTATCAATGATTTAATGGAATCCAAATAGTTCACCACATCTAGGTTCTGAGGAAACTGGTCCAAATCAATCTTCCTTGCACCCTCCATCTTTAGTTTGAAATCATTCTTTCCAATGAATCACTCATTTGTGTCAAAAGCCGCTGGAAAACCAGGCTTTGTGAAGTTACTTACCTTTTCATCCACCTTCTTCATCTTTTCTACAGCCAAATGCAAATATTCCTTTGTTTCACACATTCTCAAACACTTTTCAATGATATATGACAACACCATTGAGGTAGCCAGCCGATTATTAATCCCTTCTGATTTCAAATCATTGTCACTAGCTTTGTAGACTATTTGTTGAACTTGATTTTCAGATTTCTCTAATGCCAACACATTTTTGTTGTCCACTAAATATTTGTTGAGCTTCTTATAATGTAGTTTGATAGCACCAATTAATTGAAACATGTCACACAAATTATCAATCCTCTGCATTATTTCATCCCAGATATTTTGTTTCATATGCCTCATTGTTTCTCTACAAAATGCAGATAACTTATTTTGATAAGAGGTAATTCCTTTTTTTTCTTCCATCAACTCTGCCTCCAATCTTTCATTTATTTTTCTCTCTTTCTCCAATTTTTGTTCCCATTATACATTTCCATTCACAATGCTTTGTCTTAATTTTTATGAAGTGGAATTTTCCTCATCATATTTCTTGTTGCTCTCATCTAGCCTTTGCTTCAATTCATTCACTTGTCTCTCATTTTATTTATCCTCTTTGCTTGTTGATGTAGAGGCTGATTTTTTTATTCTTTTTGAAATTCATTGATCTTGTTATCGAATGCTTTCCTCTTTGCTTTCTCATTTTCTAGGTATGCCTGCAACTTTTTTATTTGAGTATGCAACCTTTTTTTTTTCTCTCATTCATTCTTATTCTTTTATACATTAATTTTGTTAATATTTTTGAGTTCAAAAAAATCCAATTGAAAATTGCTCACCTGGAATTCACATCGATCCATCTGATTTGCTGGTTTGTTTTGAACTATAGGAATAAAAATTGTGTACTCCATGATTTCTTTATTTGTATCAAATGTGGGTAATACCATGGTTGTTGCAAGCTCCGAAGTTACAAAAAATGCACTCTCCATCAATTTTTTCTTTTCTTTTTTATACAAGTCTGATTTATTTTTAAAATCTTCAATGTAATCAAAATTTGGGGATGCAAGAACACTGGAATTCTTGAATGGTGAAGGAATATGAGTACTTGCAATTGCTAATGATGTTGCAGCCACACTAACTAGTAGTGGGGGAGTGTCTAGAAATAACTCCTTTGTGGTGGATCCACTGGTAGTGTGACTTGGACCTGTCAAAATCCTTTGCCTCTTCTGTATGCCTTGATCACCTAGTGTTTGTGTGGTATCTTGTATTTTTGTCCACTTGTGTGTAATTTGTTGTTGTAGAACATGTTGACCACTACTAGTACTACTACCTATACCATCAAAACTATTGGTAGTGCCATTTTCACTAAGCTCTCCACCATGGGCATGTCCTATTTGTGATTTTATTTGACCATGAGGATGAGGATTTGAAGCTCTAACAAATTGAATTGTTTCGGCTCTAATTGTATACCCTTGGTCTACTTTATTAGCTCCAAGGCCAGATTTATCAACTAGTTTTCTATGCTCTACATCTATGACTATACGAATTCTTTATCCTTGGACCCCAAAACACCACCTTCATAACCCATTTTTTTAGCTATGGTTGCTCCTAAAGTATATGCTTCTTTTGTGGCCTCACTTAAACCAACTTTGAAATGGCTTTGTTCTTCCCTATCATCATTACATTCATCATTAGTTTCATGATCTTCATGTTCATCAGGATGCTCTATATTCCACAATTTTCTAAACTCATGATCTTCTTCATTATCTCCATACTCTGCAAGAGCTCTTGGATCACCTAGCTCCTTCCTCATAATTGACCAAAAGGCAATAATTTTTTATCGTGGCCAATTTTTAGCTGTAACTTCCTTTTCTAGATAATTTAACATTTTTACTCAACTAGATGGTTTATCACTTTTCCATATAAAATGTTGTACCTCCTGATTGTCTTTCGATGCAATGCCATAATTTCTGCTAACAATTGTTCAAAAGAAATGCCTTTCTCAGCAACACTTTTATCCATTGCTATTTTGACCTCATCCCAAGAATCCTTGTTTCTTAAGTTTTCAAGCAAGGGTTTACTTTGATGTTGAATTCTACTTGCAAAATTCTTATTGGCCACAATCATTTATTTAATGGTGTCACATGGATCATACTTTTAGTGACAGACAACATCAGAATTAAAAAAATTCAAAAGATCATGTGCCACACTAAATTCTTTTCTCTCGAATGTGAACCCTCCACATGAAAAAGGTAAAGAAGGAAATAAGGTCGTCTTGCCCTGATTGAAAAAGTGTAGTTCATTAGCACTCTTCATCTACCTTACATATTCCAATGCAAAAACCATTTCTGTCACATGTATTGGAAGTTTGTATGGCTCTACTCTTGATCCATAAAATCTTAGCACATTATATTCTTCCATTAAGTACTAATCAACCAATTTTATTTCTTTTCCTAGTTGAATGCAATTTCTACATGACATTGGAAATATAGGCATTGGAGTATTTGTAATTGCTTGATGCAATGGAGCCAAAAAGTAGTCTAAAAAATGACTGTAGTTCCTTTGAGAATCATGTATCATTATCTCAGTGGTCAAATCATATATTGGAGCCATTTGATTTTCCTGAGCATTACTATAGGGATGAATTTGAAGCTTGTTGGTCTGAAGCAGTCCTCTAAATTTGAGTAGAAAACAAATAGCACAAGTAGGTTGTGAACCTAAATGTCTTGGCGGGACCTCCTTTAATCATTAAAAAATATTTATGCATGGATTATACAATGTGCTCAATATAGTTATGTTTGACACGAACATCATAATGGATATTATATACCATTTCAAGGAGGCTTGCACCCACTTCCAAATTGCTATCCAGTCCAAGGAAAAATGATAGCATGGAAATAGTATCTTGAACCTATGGTTTAAAAATATCAAAATCATAAGGAGGCTTATGATCACCTTTCACTTTTTTTCTAACTTCTTTGGTATCTAGAACTATTTTATTTATGAAATAATTTTTCTCCCTTTCATCCACTGCTTCATAATCACTAGCAAGATTTTCTAGGTCAATGTGGATGTTTCCAAATTCTTCGGTTGTAAACCCCAACACTTTTCCAAGTTCTTCTACACTAATGGATAACAATTCTTCTTTTCTATCTTTATTAAAAATTTCTCTTTTATTATCATCATAATTTTGGGCACAAACCATGATAAATTCTAGGAAAGGGAAACCTCATATAACATCATGCACCCTAATCCAGTTACCCATGGTGCACTGATACTATTAACTTGCATTTTCTTTGCAGACTTATTCTGAGATGAAAATATAAGTTCTGAGGTATGCCTACCATAAAAATTAGGATGATAAATATCATGGTATTCATCAGTGAAACCTAGGGTTTTAAGCAATTTTGCATAATGTATTTTTTTATCTGACATTCCTCTAGTGGTATTGGTGGTAGAAATGCTTGTACAATGTGAAATTGTGAATTCCCTATTAGTCCTCCTTAATTTTTCTTAATTCTTAAGTTTCTCAACCCTAAACCCAAACTTCAAAGTTTGAAAAAATAAGATTTTAAGAAACATCAAACGATGAAATGTTGCCGCATGGATTCCTTCACTTACCCAAATTTTGAATCTTGAAAATATTAATGTTGACAGTCATAGAAACCGGAATTGATTTGTTGGAAGTGGAACTGTGGAACCTAGAAGAGGGTGGTGCACTGCAATGAGCAATCTAAAGACTGAAATCTCTTGTGTACTAACCCTCTCACTTAAAAATAAAATCACTTAGCAATAGAAAGTTCTTTTTTTCTTAACATTAAAGTGAATGAAATGTCAACGTGTTGCTTCTGTACTACACAATTAGTACATGGATGAATTTTTTTAGAAATGCATAATTAGTACATGGCTAATAGCATTTAAAACAAGCCATTTAGTCTTGCATTGACAACAAATTCTAAATTGTGAATCTATGTAAATCTAATGGTTATATGGTGATTCTAGAGGTTTAAGTTCACAAGCCTAGCACTATGTGCATTTCATTCAGGAATGAAACTACAACCATCCATCAAATGTTCATCGAACAGTTGAAACTTGAGTAATTTATGATATAAATAATAAACATGTGTTTTAAAGGGCTGATAACTTAATGTTGCAAAGGACTTAATAAAATGAATAATGATATCAGGAATCGAGGGAGATCAATGAAAAATTAAAGTGAATGAAACATTGAAACATCAATGTGTTGCTTCCAGACTACACAATTAGTACATGGTTTTCTTGCATTGACAACAAATTCTAAACCGTTGATCTTTATATATCTAACGGTTATAGGATGATTCTGAAGGTTTAAGTTTGCAAGCTTAGCACTTTGTGCATTTCATTTTGGAATGCAACTACAACCATACATCAAATGTTCATTGAACGATTGAGTAATTTATGATATAAACAATAAACATGTTTATTAAAGTTGTTTTAAAATTTGGTGTGCTAGGATTGACATCAAGGCCAAGGGGCCATTAAATTAACATTGCAAAGGACTTAATAAAATGAATAATGATATCGAGAACTAGGGGATAAGGTCAATGATAAATTAGAAATCAATAAAATTTTGGTAAATGCTAACAAGAGTGAACAACTTTTAGTGTTTATAATGTTTTTTTTCAATTTGATGGAAACTTTATTTTTTCATTTGTGTTGCTTTATTTTTTAAATATGCATGCAATTATTTCATAAATAGATAATACATAATTTTTTTAAGGAAAAAAAATAATGATTTGAATAGATTCATAGACACTTAACTCAAAAAATAATTCTTTACTATAAATGAATAATGAAGAATAACACAACCATTTATTTTATTACAATTGAATTACAATGTCACATTATTACATATCTTTTTAAAGATGAGTGGAGCATGTAAGCACCAAGCTCCTATTTTGTATAAATAACACATGTTACATTACTCATGGCACAAGATCTAGAGTGAAACTCGGTGTGAAACAGTTGTCATTTGACTGAGACCAACTTAGAATCCACCAACTCGAGTAGTTGGGAGACGTAGTCACCTAGTCCACACACATATAAATAACATATGTTACTTTACATAATACAAATAAAAATTTAAGCGCCAAGCTTCTATTGGACTGTTGGTGATAGTGTAATGCAAATTTTTCTCTAAAAATAAATGCACGGTGATGGGACTTGTTGGGTCAACCATGCACTCTAAAAATAAATGCATGGAACTTGCTTGATCAACCATTCACTCTGAAAATAAATGCATGTGACTTGCTTGGGAAACCTTGTGCTCTCAAAGTAAATGCATGGGGCTTGCTTGGCGAACCATACTGGGGAACAGGGAGTTGCGAAGATACAAAATGTACTTATCCCCTTTGAGAACTAGAGTCATGCAAAAGATGATGGGTAGTAAAATTGCTCCCATCTTTTTCACGCAACCTCCATGCACTGGAGTAACACTTATCTCCATCAGAGCTCCTCATCCTGGTTCAAAACTTTCCTTAGAATTTAGGTGAACCAAATCAACTTCTTTCCAATTCCACTCATTTTAGACTTGAAGGAAATTGGTCTCTTATTCTATAACTACATAACTAGAGGCAAGAGAATTTAGAGTATTCCGAAAAATACCACATCATCTTCTTCCTAAATCCTTATTAACCCTACAAAATGAAAACCCTTATGACAATTCAGAATATTGCACTCACTAGTAAAACCTTTAGCCTTCAATGAATAATTTCAGTTGCACTCACTATCCTTATTTATGGACCAACAGTGCCACTACCAGCTTGATCCCTATGTACACCTCACATGTGTCATGTGTGAGGTTGGGTATACATAATGATAATCACGAATCATGCAAACCAAAAAACCAACTTAATCGATTTGTGCGACTTAAGCCTTACATTTACAATTAAAATGTTTAATTTGATTGATGTTTGGCTACATGTAAAATGTACCTCAAGCTGTCAAAATCATTAGTGCCACTCAAATGACATGAAATCATTATAAATCTTGTTTCACTAGATCACTGGATTATTGACATCATCATCTACGATTCTACAGTACATTGTGCAACTTTCAATATAAAGCTATCCAATCAATCACTTTAGATGTTCATATGTCATTAATCTGCACCGCTGCCCGCAATACTACAACCACACTTTCTTCAAAAATATTGATAATTTCAATTGAATAAATGAAAGGTAGAGTAATTTGACGCATTGAAAAGAGAGAATTAAATGTCTTGCTTTACCTTAATCGTTATCAATGTTCACTAATAAGTCACAACAAATTTCGCTCACTTATGATCAAAACTATATGTTGATAATTACTATTAGTTTTAAAAGCCACATTTTTATATTGATCAAAGAAAAAAGGATTTACAAGAATGAAGCCATGAAAAGTATTTTAATTTAAGTAGTTGTTGCTAAAGATTGAAGTACATAGTACATAGCCAACCTAGCCAAAAATCCACTAACCATGACAAAAAACCAATCACAAAATACATATTACAAGAATTGTTATGTTGTACAATAAAATATAGACATGTGACATGTACACAATTCATTAATATTTTTTTTTCTCCAATCACAAAATACATATTACAAGAATTGTTATGTTGTACAATAAAATATAGACATGTGACATGTACACAATTCATTACTATTTTTTTTTCTAACATTAGCTGAGGTCATAAACTGGGTGTTTGAGTAGAATGTGAATCAAATTTAACAAAGTAACAATAGAGAAGAAAAGTGAATCACCCAAAACCTTCCTCCAAAACTCCAAACTCTTTAATGATTCATTTTTCGTATCACATAGTAGACCCCATATCATATTAACCAGGGCAAGAGCCTACACTGTAGAAGCATGCAATTCCACTTTCCAAAAGATTCCACCAATAGATGCTAACCCACTTTCAAAATTGTAATTCTCCAGTGTCAACTCCAACGGAGAAATAGAGTTAAATGAAAGGCTACAAATAACATATTGATAGCATCTTCACCAAATCTTTATTGAGAAAAATGTCCATGCAATTGGACAAGAAAGCCGAAGCTACCTCAGAATATAGAGCATGAGGGTTGTTCTGAATCCATTCCCTACCCATAATTATTCTTATAGCATCCTCAACCTGCACACAAGGAATTGTAAAAACCATACCCCACTCTTTTCTGTCGTATGCATTGTCCCTTCTTTTCTCCCAAATTTTTTTGGGTAGCATGAAACATCATGAAGACTCCATAATATCACAGTTAAATTGAGAATAGAGAAGAAATAAATAAAATCCAAATATATTATAAATGATATGAAGAACATAAAGTTGGTGAAGCATATATAGAAGTTAGAACGAAGATAACGACATCAAATACTGGGTATGTGCAGGATCATGATGGGCCAAAAAGTGGCGATATGTAAGCCATATGATGACCCATGTGGTTGACGAATTTTTTTTAACCCAAAATTGATGAAACGAAAAGGGTTTTTAGAGGAGATTCTCAGCTTTCGACCAATATAAATTATGCTTTACTTTGGATTTAATAAATAATTATTATTCATTTTCTATTAGAATTATGAATAAAGTCCTGATTGATAGGCTGATTGAAAAACATCTATAACTTTCAAACGGTATCACATTTTTTGAATCCAAAACATGTGTCACATTCTATGCTTTGCATACTATAGGATTAAAAAAAATAAAATTGAATTTCATGAATTTTTGACCAAGTTAAGGTGGTTAGACAGACGAGCTTTCATATTTTTTAAAAGTTGTAATAAAAAAATCATAATTAATTATTTACTTGGAAAAAAATTATAACAAAATATGCATCACATCAGGACATGAGTCCTCTACTTATATCTAAAATATTATAAAAAAATATTATCATTTTATTGTGGTTAGGGTGGTCAAACAGACACCTACTTATTAATTTTCCCTGAAATTTAAATACTACTACATTGAAATTTCAAATTTTCACCAAATAGATTTAAAAAAATAAATAAAGGTCTAGTATTTTAGAAACTACATTCAATTTTCTACAGATTCTATTTTTACATTTTTTTGAAATAATATAGATAACTTATTCAAATTTTTACGTCAAGTTGTCTAACTCTGATTTTCTATCTTTTTATTGCCACTTAAGGGCCTATTTTTTCCATGATGATCCTGCACATACCCTACTCACACTTAACATTTAATTCACCACTATCATTGATGTGACAATTAACATTTAATTAACCACTTGAATCCTTAATCATTGATGTGGCAATATCATTTCAAAAAAATTGTGACAATATTATTGCAAGTTACCCACAAGAATGTCCAAGTTTTGGCCTTCCTACTTCCCCGTTGAGTTTAACCCATGTGCAACTTTCAGCAACAGGGAGGTGGGGAGCAACCGAAATTAAATTTGGTGCTTACATTTGTGTGCTCTTTGTACCTTAAGACCATTCACCTATGCATAACCCTCAGATCAGATGGATGACCCAGATTAAGATGTCTTGCTTACCTTTAAAACATGTGCTTAAAAGGCTCCTTTAGTAGCACAAGCTTTTACACTAGTTCCTTAGTATTTCACACCTTCCTATAGTTCCTTCGATGGTTTTGATCATTCCACATGGAATTTTCCCTTCTCCCCATTGAGGGACGAGAGATGTATGTGGGTCCCTCGTGGGCTGGGGAGCAGTCAAGGTTGATCCATGCCACCCTATCTTGACCATTCATTTATCAAACCTATCTCTCATCTAGGTTGAGGGGACAATCACCATGATGACTCCAAAGGCTTAAGTAATAACTTAAGTGACCTTCAACTTTCAGTAGGCATTCAACGATAAAATATTATTTTGGTTGTCATGACTAAGTGATTTAATAAGTAATAATCTTTCAACCATTTATTTCTAGAAATCTAATGGTTCTAGTGTTATTCCGTAGTTTTCAATTCGCAAGTCTAGTGCTTCAGAGATTTGCTTCTAGAATGCAACTATAGTCGTCCATCCAAAATTCATCAAACAATCGTGGGTTATATTATTTTGCACTAACATATGGCTTCATAAATAATAAATATGTTGACACTTGTCCCCATTCTAGACACTTTATGAAGGAATTTGAATGTGCAAAAAATTTGTCCTAAAATTTGATATTTTCGCCAACCATGCTATGATTTTTATTGGAATACTAGTTTATTTCACCACTGATTTTTTTATTAGTTTGAGATTATTTTTAATTCACCATTTTTTTTTATTCATTTGAAAAAAGGTTTAACTTTCCAATGAAAATATATTTTTTGGTTTGAAGAAAAGTTTTAATCGCCAACAAAAATATTTTTTCTGTTTTGAAAACAGGTTTATTTGCCAATGGAAATATTTTATTGGTTTGAAATTTTTTTTTAATCGGCAATAAAAATATTTTATTGGATTAAAAAAAATGAAATTCTCTAGGATTTTCCACAAACTTCTAGCGATTAGGAAAGATTCGCCAATTGAGATTATTTTTTTTCGAAAAATGAAAAAAATTGCCAATAAAATCAATATTTTTATCAGGAAGTATACAAGATTCGCCAGGATTTTACACCTTCACCGAGGGGGGGGTTCTTAAAGTTATCCCTGATATAAAGACAAAGATATATCCTTTGAAGAAAAAGAAGCCTCCTCCAAATTTTGTGCAAAATAATCCATGCTCATGTCAAACCCTAAAGGATGATCATGTAGAGAATGAACAAGAGGGTCAGAGTGTTCTCTCATAATGATTGAAGAAGGATCATCTTTATCAAACATAAGGTGTATGCAATCAATGGTGTCTCCCAAATCTAAAATGTGGGACTCTACACACAAACCAATAATCTCTATCAACTACTCATCCCAAGTAGATGTAGTTAGAAGATGATGTAGATCTTGTTGCATTGAATCACAAGAGGCCAAAATTGTGATAACACAAGCATCATAAAATAAAACGGAAGATAGAGGACATGGAATGCAATGATCAAGAACGAGATCTAATGTGAGAGCACCCAAGTTCAAGTAGCCAAAATTATCCTCAAATTCATAGTCCCACTAGAAGTGTGATGAACAACCAAAGGAACAAAGTCATCACTAGAAGAAAAATATATAAATGGTGTATAACCAAGATGAATGATCAACCATCCCAAAAGTAATAATCTCTCTACTCTCCAAGTCTCTAATGATAATTGAATCAAGAGTGAATTCCACACTCCTCCCATATCCACTATGGGTAATGTGATAGTTGTAAAGAATATTGTTTGATAAATGAGGAACACACAAAAAATAATTGAAAGTTCCATCCCCTATATCAATAGATATCTTCCCAATTACATTTATAAATGTATTTTTTCCCATAAAATAGGTGAAATAGAACAAGGCTCAAAAGAAGAGAATTTAGACTATGAAGATGCCATATAGTGAGATGCTCCTAAATTTATAAGCCATCTCCTTGATCCAAGACCTATAGAAGCATAAAGAGCTTGTCCTTTTCTTCTTGATGTAATAACTATACTAGCATGACCTTTGTCCTTATTAGACTATTTTGAAGATGAATAATTTGAATCAGACATTGTGGAAGGTAGATCAATATGATTATTTTAAGATATTTCAATTCATAAATATATTTCTCAGATCAAGAATATTCATCATGTCCAATCTTCTTACAATATTAACAAGTAGGCTTCTCCTTCTTAGATGATTTCTCTTTGGAAGAGAATATTTTTTGTGGTTAATCTAAATGTGGGTTGTTCTTTGATTTCTTATGTTTCATATTAGAATGTTCTAACTCTTTCACTTGACTAACCAACAATGCCTGAGATTTAGGTGAATTTATGAGACCTATAAAAAAATTTGTTACTCATAAAAATATACAAATGAAGGCATAGTATATGAAGACCCCATAATCAACCTATGAGTATGAAAGCTAGAAACAAAAGATGCATAATTAGGATAAATTTTGTTCAATGCATTATAGACCAACTGAATATCCTTTTTATCAATTCCAGATGCTTTATATTTCTCTCTTAGATCATTGAACTTAGTGATGTAGTCCTAGATATTTTCAAAGTTCTTAGGATCAAGGATCATTAGTTCATTATCAATTTGATAGCCTTTTACTTTATCTATAGTTTATATAAAGTTTTCAATTTGTTCCAACCTTCAAAATAATCCTTACATGAGTCAATTTAAAATAATAGATCTCGAGAGATTAAGATACAAAGATATCCAAGAACTTTAGTATGTTCAATCATCCATTATATCTTTTTCTCATCATCTTTAGGTTTATGCACCTTATTATCAACATATAGAGAGTTACCTTAAGTCATTAAAGCACTCCATGCATGTTGATGCCAAGTTGTATAGTTGTATGATGTTAGCAAAGGAACCTTAGAATGATCCATGAAAAATAAGATAACTAGAAAAAATATCAAAATAATGCACCAAGAGCCCTCCCCCTAAATCACTCAATCAAAAAAATCCCCAACAATATATGATTCAACACTTTATACTTAGTGAGATTATAGATTCCACTTGCTAAAAATACAAAAATGGTTTTGATATTAGTGCTTATAGATGCCAAATTTGGCCACAAACTCAAAGTAGAATTTTTTGAAAAAATAATACTTATCTAATCACAGCACTAAATATTACTTGAAAAACTATTCACTTTCAAAAAGAATTGCACCAAAAATTGTTACTGTAGGAGCAAGAATGGAGCCCTGAAAGTTCCCAAAATAAAAATGGTTCAACAACACTTGTGAGAATCTTATTTTTTGGAAAATAGAGAAAAAAAATAAAAAAAATATCTACACCAATGCAAAGGGCACAAAATTTTACCTCAAATAAAAAACACTCAGAAAAGGAGGTCAGATGATTGAGTTATGAGCCTTCAAAGTTAGACCACAATTTTTTAGAAAAGGCTATTGATGTAGTGTTGATGTCAACCATCTATTGATGAGTGCTTTTTCACATCACAACATAGACAAAACACAAAGTATCTCGTCTCTCTTGGAAGGAAATCTAACCTCTGAGACTTCAGAAAGATTGCCCCAAGGCTTTGATAGTCAAGTCTTGAATATTTTTTATGGTCTTGTTGGAGTATCCTTATTGGAGTTAAAGCTATGAGGGTTTTGAATGGATTGAAATTGACATAAAATCCTAACTGTATTTTCAAATATAAGACCTGAAACTAGCCTTCAACATTTGATATTGCATATTTATAGAAGATTATTTTCTTCCTAAACTAACTCAAATTTTCAAATAAACTTTAAGAGATAGAGATTAAGTTGATAAAACCTAAAGACAATGACAATAATGATTTTTTCTTCAAATAATTAGATCCCACACAAAGCCAATTCATATCTAATAAGATATTAACTCAAAATTCCACAAGAATAGTGTGACCTTAAAAGGAAATGAAAGATTTTCATATCATGAACATTCATATAAATACCTATTATATCATAATTTAAATAAATCTTCACAATTGAACTAATATCAATTGAGGTTTAGACTAACCATACAAAGCAACTTACAATCAACAAGCTATGAATGGTATGAACTAGAGATCTATCAAATATCTTCACACTTCACCATCATCATAACTAAAATTTATTTAACATTGAATAAAAGGAACCACACAAACATAAGAAACCACAAGTAGAACACCAAAATTTAATTATTTACTTGTATTGATTCCAAAAATGTTTGTTTGGAATAATTCATATTCCAATACACTTTACAATGAGAAAATTCTATCCTTTTATAGGCCAGGTCAACAAAACCTAAGACATGATCAATGGTGGAGATCATCTCAACATGAAGGGTCGAGATTACACCAGCATTTAATAATTGGAGTGAATTAAATATTATTATTTCATATCCAATTGAATTAGTTGTAATGTTTGTTGGGATGTGTACAATATTACAGTTGGCATACGTGACATAGCTAACATAAATCTAACATTAGATTCTTAGGAAAAAAATGATTCTTGGTTCACTTTCAATTGTAGCTTCTATTACACCTTCCTTATTTTGAGAAAATAAAACAACACCCCTCTAGCTCCTTGGGAATAAAAAAATAACTAGAAACTAGCTAGGATAGCAAGTCATATGATATTGACACAACTTCATATGTAAACCTCCTTCCTAGAAAATCTGGAACAAATAGGAAAATCTAGGCACAATTATTGATGCGAGTTCATTTGGGAAGTTTGGTCTTCATTTTGAACATGTAGGTATCATAGTGCATATTAAAAAGTGACAAATTTCAATCAAACTAGAATAATTATTGAAGTATAAATCATCCCTTGAACTGATCCGATTTCACATCATTATACATGTAGGCATAAACCATTAAGAAATAATTTGAATATTGGGTATTATTACTTATACCATTTTAAAAGATATCTTTTGGATATCAGTCTGTCATTAAATATAAAGATCTAAGATAAACAATTTTAGAAAAATTCTAAGAATTTAACGATATTGCTCCAATTTTGTCATTATTATAATTTTTAGAAATTTGAGAATTCCATAAGAAATTCTAATTCTGTAGAGATAATTTTCTTATTTGCTTGGTCATATAAATTACATTTAGCCATTTAAATCAACTCATTTAAATATCATGTTTATTAATATCTCATTGTTTCCCAGCTCTACCTACTCTTTTAATATTTTCTTTAAATATTTTCCATCTCTCGAAAAAAAAAGAGTATTAAAAATTATTATGGATGCATCATAAATCCAAAGATATAAGATCTCTTGGAGAATTAAGTCATTTAATCATCATGGAATTTAGATGAGTATTAATATTCTATCACAAATATGGCCAGAGAATATCATTGAGAAAAAATGAAAGCTAGGGGAAAGTGGATGACTCAGGAAATTGTGCAATTGTGGAGATATTACATATGTCTAGATACGTGCAAGAATCCCACAATATGTAACTTGTAGAGATTAAGTGCAATAAAGGCATTGTGGAGATTATATTTATATTCCATTAGTAGGAAAAGCTACACAACAAGAGAAATTACACAATGAATGTGTGAGTTATATGAAAAATTGTGGAGGCTGTAGAGAAACTAAGAAGATGCGGATGAATATATCCAAGAATATGAATTTTTTTTGCAACATAGAAATTTCCATAGAGCTCCTCTATGGGGAGTCGATAATATTAATAGTAGCTAATATTGTGAATACGACATATCTTTACTACCAAATTTCCATAGCAAGTGATTACAAAAGCATGCATGGGTGAAAAATCATTATGAGAAATGCAAATTTTGTATTTAAGATTTATTTGGATATATCCCAATGCTGACTGAGACTCTACAATGGATTTGGATAAATCCTATGATGGATAAAATATGCATCAAAATTATTTTCAGCCCCACGATAAACTATCAACACATAAACGACACTCACAAAAAATAAACACCAAGGGAGAAAACTGATACTAACCTAATGATACAATCCAGGAAAAAAATCCCATAGAATTTTTTAAACCAAATATAATAGGTGCAATAAAATATATACTCATTCTTGTGAACTATAATTTTGGGTATAGAGAAGTGAAATCGAAGATACATTTGACATACCATAGCCAACTCCCCATAATAATCTAGAGAAGAAATATCTTTTTTAGATTAATCTTGAAGCTCTCAAGACATGACAAAATATTGGAAAATATGAATAAGATGACACCCTAAGCAGGCTAAGGGACTTGATAGAATAGCAATGGTATTGTCTCGATGTGATGTCAAGATCTCAATAAAGGTTTAAAAACATACCAACCTAAGATAACATACCAATCTCATACAGACCTAAAAAAATAATCATACAAAAAATGGAAGTTAATCAACCTTGTGGAAAATCAGGGATAGTTTGACTTTGCAGAAAATCAAGGGTCAGTCAACCTTATGGAAATTTAGTGGTCATCTAAACAACCATCAAATTTTCGTAAACTTACCCAAAAATTAAATTCAAAATGCAATCAAGACTCAAAATCAAACAAGAACCTACCTAAAAGGGAAATTGACCTAAAGCAAACCAACCTAAAACCCGAAAAACAAGAAAACTAAGAGAAAAGAAAAGAGGGGTCCTCACTTTTAGTGGGGTGTGTGTACAATTGAGTTCAAGCAAAAAGACCCTAAGTAAGAGCTAACAGTACTAAGACCCTTTATGATCTATGGTGTGGAATAATTCCTGTTGTTAAGTATTTCACGATATTTGGAAGAAAAATGTTATATTAGAAGGGATGAAGAAAATTTAGGGAAATTTGATGCTAGATGTGATGAAGGTATCTTCCTTGGATATTCCACTAGAAGAAATTCTTACAAATATTTCAATAAAAGAATGAGAAATATTGTAAAGAGCACAAATGTAAAGGTTGATGAAGCAGTGAAGAATTCAATTAAATTTGATGGATATGTATCTAATGAACCCGATTGTATAGAAGTTGAAGTTGTGGAAGAATAGGAAAAGAAAAATGAAGAAGAAGAAGATTTGGTGGTGTCCCCAAAGGAACCTAAATATGTGTAAAAGAATCATTCAGAAGATCAAATCATTGGAGACAAGAGGAAAGGAGTATTGACAAGAATCAAAGCTGCTACTACTAGTGGGATAAATCTGTGTTTACTTTCTCAGGTTGAACCCAAAACCATAAGTGAAGCATGCAAAGATGAGCATTGGATGAAAGCTATGAAAGAAGAACTTATGCATATAGAGAAGAATCAAACTTGGTAATTAGTCCCTAGATCGGTAGATAAAAACATAATTGGATCAAAATGGGTATTCAGAAACAAGTTGAATGAGAATGAAGTAGTTAGAAATAAGGCAAGGCTTGTGTGCAAGGGATACTCACAAGTAGAAGGTATAGAATTTTAGGAGACATTTGCTCCAATGGCAAGGATGGAAGGTATCAAAATGTTTTTAGTGTTTTATGCTCATAAATATTTTAAAGTTTATTATATGGATGCAAATTCTACATTTCTTAATGGCAAGTTAGAAGAAGTGTACATGGAACAACCAGAAGGATTTTAGTTATCAGATTAATAGGATATGGTTTGCAGATTGAAGAAATCTTTCTATGGATTGAAGCAAGCTCCTAGAGCTTGGTATGTGAGGCTGGATAGGTATTTGATTCAACAAGGTTTCAATAACGGTATGACAGATAGTAATTTGTATTTCAAAATTCACAATGACAAGATCTTGATAGTGGTTGTATATGTTGATAATATTATCTTTGGAGGAAATAAAATAATGTACAAGATGTTTGTTGAAGAGATGCAAAAAGAATTTGAGATGTCTATGTTTGGTGAGATGAATTTCTTTCTTGGTCTACAAATTAATCAAACAAAAAAATGAATTTTTATTTCATAGTCAAAGTATATAAGAGAAATGTTGAAGAAGTTTGGGATGGATGGTTCCAAACCGGTATGCACTCCTATGGTGAGTGGTTGAAAATTGAGTAAAGATGATGATTCACCTAAGGCTGATTAGAGAAAATACAAATATATGATTGGAGGACTATTGTATTTAACTACTACTAGACTAGATATTATGCATACAGTTTGTCTTGTGGCTAGTATTTAAGAAGATCCTAGATAAACATGTGTTTCTGCTATTAAAAGGATATTTAGATATTTGAATGGCACTCTGAATTATGGCTTGTGGTATCCTAGGGATACTAATTTTACACTAAGTGCTTATAGAGTGCAGATTGGGTAGGTTGTGTATATGATAGAAAAAGTACAAGTGGTGGTGCATTCTTTCTTGGTTGTAAATTGGTGGCTTGGTTAAGTAAAAAGAAAGATTCAATTTCCTTATCCATTGTTGAAGCTGAGTATATTACTGTAGAATCTTTCTATACACAAGTGTTGTGGATGAAACAAACATTGAAAGATATTAGGGTAATATATGATGATCATATTTCTATATTTTGTGATAATACAAGTGCAATATACATTTCAAAGAATCTAGTGATGCACTCAAGGAGAAAACATATATCTATCAAGTATCACCTTTTGAGAGAGAAGGTTGTGGAGAATGAAGTAAAGCTTGAGTATGTACCTACGAAGTATCAGGTTGCTGACATATTTACGAAGGCTTTTCCTAAAGATAATTTTGAGTATCTTCAGGAGAAGTTAGGGGATATTACCCCTCCTTTCTTGAACTAGATGCATATGGAGATGAATTAGTGTGGTGGATCTATGGATCTATATTTCTTTTGGATTGATGTTTTGGTCGCTACCTCTCAGGGGGAGTAGGTAGTTCCATGTGTTTTCATTGAAAGAGTATTTTGTTCTTAATGTCAAAGGAAAATTCAATTTAAAACATCTTTTTCCTTTTCCATTGATGTCAAAGGGGGAGAGAGTATCATGTGAAAATTTTTATCTACTAAGAGGGAGAAAATAAAATCATGGAAAGTGTGTTCATACTTTTGTGTTATTTTTTATGGTTTTTCACATCACGTGTTGTCATCAATGAAAAAGGGGGAGATTGTTGCAAGTATGAAGGTGTTATCAGTGATTTCAACTGGTTAATTGGTTTTTTACTGGTTACTATTGTCATTGATGTCATGAATGATAGTTATTGGATATATATGTCGAGGATATTGAGAAAATTGTAATGAAGAAAGGTTGCATGTATTCAGTGTTTTCTCTGGGTTTTTCTCTTAAGTTTGTAGGTTCAAATATGTTGTCATGGTTGTTGAAAGTTTCTATATATAGATTTTGGGTTTCTAGATCATTGTAGAGTGTGAATTATGTTTACTAGTTGTGAACTATGCTTTTCTATGTATCTGGCTAAGGTCCAGGAGAAATGTTGTTGCTCTGAATTTCTTTTGTTTTGAGTCTTATGACTTGCAATTCTTAGGATAAGTTTTTGAGGTTGTGTTCAAATTAATTTTGTTATCTAGAAAGATTGGATAATGCTAAGATTGTGTGTGCTTAATTATTTATGTGTTTTGCAAGGGTATTGGTCGACCTTGTGTTTAACACTACTTACAAATTTTATGGAAGCATGTTGAAGCATGTGTTTGGGTCGCCCTCATTATAATTCCATCGTAGAATGATTTGGAATTGACTTAATTTGAATTTGTAAATGCAAATGATGTATGGACAACCTTGGATGAGCTTCAAGGTTGTAGGTGGTATAAATATAAGGTGAGGTGTGTGTGGAAGAATGAGATAGATGAATACAAGAAAGATAGTGTTGCAAGAATGAAAATATGGAAGGTGTTATGGAAATATTCTAGGTGTTGTCATTGATATCAACCGGTCCATTGGTTATCTACTAGTTGTTGTATATGTCGAGGACATTAAAAATTATAATAAAGATATGTTGCAGGTATTTACTGGTTGATTTGGGTTTTGGTCTAGATTTTCTCCTATGGTTGTGCAGTTCAAATATGTTGTTGATGGTTCATGGAAGGTGCTATATCCAGATTTTTGGTTGTTGATTCGTTGTACAGTGCAAGTTGTGTTCACCAGTTGTGAACTGTGGTTTTTCAGTGTTTTTGGTTGAGGTCTGGGAGAAATGTTGTTGGCCTGGATTTCTCTTTGATGAAGTCTTATGACTTGCAGTTCTAGAGTTGTGTTGCCTTGATTCCATTAAAGATAGTTTCAACATTTAGAAAGTTCATGCTTAATGGTTCTATGTGTTTTACACTGGTTTGGCCAACCTTGTGTGAAATAATACTTTCAAGGATGATGAAGTTTTTTGAATCTTTTTGGGTCCCTTGAAGCATGTGTTTGGGTCACCCTCATTCTAATTCCACCATAGGACATTTTGGCACCGACCTAACTTGAATTTAAATTTGGATGGCTGAATTTGGATATGTTTCAAAGTTAAAGATGGTAAAAATGCAAGATGATTTAATGGTAAATGAGTGGTGATATAAGAGCGAAGAAGAAGTATGATAAAGAAAAAAGAGAAAGAATTTATTTATGCGACATTGGTTCTATTCAGTGAGAGTGTGTGTTGCGAGTATGGTAGGTCAATGTGAAGCTTAATGTCGAGTTTTCAGATGCAATGAGTAGAAGGATAACTCTATCATTCATGCATGTGTGGAGTAATTATGGTGGAATAATTTGTTGCATTGGGATTGTAGTCTCTCTATAACAAGCCTTCTTTTTCTTCTTTGTATCTATGTGGTAGTGAGTCCTCTGAGTTGTAGCCCTTTTGGACAGTGAGCCCTTGTTCTAGACAACAAGTCCTTATTTCAGGCAGTGAGCCTTACTTCAGGAAGTGAGCCTCTTATAATCGATTTTGATATTCTCTATATTGTGAGTTAATCCTCACTGTGGTTTTTACCTTATTGGGTTTTCCATGTAAATCTGGTGTTACTATGTTTGTGTGTTGGATTTAAGTTTCTGCATTGGTATTTGATGACTAATCATTTATGCAGCATTAAGTGTTTAGTTCTAGTGATTGAATTAAAGGTTTAAATCTATGAAAATTGATTCACCCCCCCTCTCAGTTGTCCTATTCAACAATTGGTATTAGAGTTTTGTTCCTTGGTGAAGAGCTTAGCTACTTGATGAAGGTTCAGGATCGATGGAAAAATGGTTTATGATTATCCAAGGATGAAACTAATTATGGTATCTAGAAAGTATTAATGTAAGAATATTTGGAGTATTTTGGATATAATGTGGAAAAATATTACAAGAATCCTTACACTCCTCCTACTAATTGTCTAAGTATGCCTGAAGAAATCAAATCACATGAAGTGAACAATAAGGTGAAGTACATCTTGAAGAATAGTATGGTACATTTTGAGTTGATTAAGGTATAGAATTTGAAGACTACTAAGGAAGTCTGGGATGCTTTGGAAAGATAACATGATGGTGATGAAAGAGTTAAATAAGCAAGATTATAGAATTTGGAGACATAGTTTGATATTCTACATATGTCTGAGATGAGAAAATTAAATCTTATGTATAGACGTTGGATGAGATAGTGGCTGATATGTGAGGACTTGGTTCTAGTGTTGACGAAACTAGGATTGTAAATAAGATTCTCAAAACTCTTCCTGATGCTTATAGTGTGAAAGTGAGTTCTATTAAGTGAACTATAGATTATAAGACCTATACTAAGGATCTGTTAGGATTTTTGACATATTATGAGATGAGGAAGCTGATTTTAAGGAATGGAAGAAAATCAAAGACTAATTTTAAAGCTACCAAAGATGAAGATCCATATGAAGAGATATTTGATGAAATAGAAGCTAAATGTTTAAGAAGGATGAGGAAAGGCTTCGACAAGTATGAAGGTAAGTTTCCCTTTAAATGTTCTAGTTGTGGAGAAATAGTCATTATGTTGCAAATTGTGAAAAGAGCTAAAAGGAATAAACTAAGATATGAGAAAGAAAAGAAAGGAAAGAAGATTAATAGAGCTTACTATGTGAATGATAATGCTAGTACATCTAATGAAGATTAAAAATATAAAGATCCAAATGAAAATGAATGCTTGTTCTTGGCAATTAAGGATGAGCCTACTTCTGCTAATTCTGAAAAATAGGTAAAAGAAAGCCCTCTAGAGAAGGAGAAAAATGAAGGTACAATTATCTCTGCCCTACGTGCTAAACAAGAGAACAATTATTGGGTAGTTGATATTGGTTGTTCACATCACATTCCTGGTGATAAAGTAATTTTATTAATCTTGAGAAATATGATGGAGGCTTGGTTATGTTTGGATATTATACTGGTGCTAAAATTTGTGGGATAGATTCAATAAGTTTTGATGGAAAGCATTATACTGACGATGTTTACTATGTGAAGGGTTTAAGGCATAATCTATTGAGAATTGGTTAGATGTGAAAAAAAGGATATGATATTGTGTTTAAAGATGAGAAATGTGAGATCCAAAAAGTATTTGAAACATTGATTGCTATAGGAAAGAAATCTGAAGGAAATATCTATCAAATGAAGGGTGTTGATGGATGATTCTTTATGATAGATTAATGATAGTTGGTTATGGCATAAGATAATGCATCACATGAATTTTGATAACTTTGCAAGGATTAGTGTCATTCAAGCTATGAGAGATTTACCAATAATTATAAAGCCTATTAATGCTATATGCAAGAATTGTCAGTTTGGAAAGCAAGAAATATGCTATTGGTTTGGAAAGCAAGGACTACCAGACTACTGGATTTGGTTCATATAGATCTCTGCAGTCCTACAAGAGTGAGAAGTCTACTTGGTGAAAGGTAATTTATTCTTTTAATTGATGATTATTCTAGATATACACGGGTTACACTTGTTAGAGAGAAATCAGATGCATTAGATAGATTCAAAGCATTCAAAGCAATGGTTGAAAATGAAGTGAACTTGAAGATAAAATGCTTAAGGTCTAACAGAGGTGGAGAATTCACCTCCCATGAGTTTTATATGTTTTTTGAAGTGCATGAAATAAAGAGACAGTTATCTGCTTCGAGAACTCCTAAGCATAATGGAGTTGTTGAAAAGAAAAAGAGAACAGTTTAAGAAGCTACTAGGTCAATGATTAATGAGGTTGGTTTACCGAAATTTTACTAGAAAGAAGCTATTCATACTGCTTTTTATTTATTCAATTGAGTGTGAGCTAGAGAAAAAAGCACAAATACTCCCTATGAGCTATGGCATGGAAGAATTCCTAATGTCAAATATTTTAAGGTATTTGGAAGTAAATGTTATATCTAAAGAGATGAAGAAACTTTGGGAAAATTTGATGCAAGAAGTGATGAAGGTATTTTTCTTGGATATTCTACTAAAATAAAGGCATACAAATGTTTCAATAAAATACCGAGAAAGATTGTAGAGAGCTCGAATGTGAAGGTTGATGAGACAATGAAGAATTCTATTGAAATTCATGGATATGAATATGATGAACTTGATTGTGTGATAACAGAAGAAATTGTGGAAGAACAAGAAAAAGATGAGGAAGAGAAGTAGGATGAATAGAAAGAAAGAAAATAAGATGCTCCGGTGATGTCCCCTAGGACACCTAGATATGTACATCAGAATCATTCAGAAAGTCATATTATTGGAGATAAGAACAAAGGAGTATTGACTAGAAGAAGAGCTATTCCTGAAGTGAATCTATGTTTATTGTCTGAGATTGAACCGAAGACCATAAGTGAATCTTGTAAATATGAACATTGGATGGAAGCAATGAATGAAGAACTTATGCAGATTGAGAAGAATCAGTCTTGGGAATTGGTCCCAAGATTGGTAGATAAAAATGTCATTGGATCAAAGTGGGTATTCAAAAACAAGTTAAATGAGATTGGAAAAGTTGTTAGAAAAAAAGTGAGGCTTTTGTGTAAAGGTTACTCACAAGTAGAAGGCATATATTTTCAGAAAATTTTGCTCCGGTAGCAAGAATGAAAGATATAAGGATGTTCTTGGCATTTTCTACTCATAAAGACTTTAAGGTCTATTAGATGGATGTCAAGTCAAATTTTTTGAATGGTGATATAGAAGAAGAATTCTATATGGAACAACCAGAAAGAATTTTAGTTGACAAAGCAACCAGATATGGTGTGCAAATTGAAGAAAGGTTTATATGGTTTGAAGCAAGCTCCTAGAGCTTGGTACACGAGATTGTACATGTATTTGATTTAGCAAGGTTTTAACAAAGGTACGAAATATAGTAATATGTATTTTATGATTGAAAATGGAAAAATATTGATAGTAGTTGTGTATGTTGATGATATTATCTTTGGAAGAAATGAAAATATGTGTAAGGTGTTTGTGGAAGAAATGCAAAAATAATTTGAAATGTCCATGTTTGGGGAGATGAATTTCTTTCTTGGGCTATAGATTAATTAAATAGAGAGGAATTTTCATTTCACAATCTAAGTATGTGAGAGAGATGTTGAAGAAGTTTGGAATGGATGGTTCCAGACCGGTAAGTACTCCTATGGTGACTGGATGCAAACTAGGTAAAGATGAAAATTCACCTAAGGCTAATCAAAGCAAGTATAGATCTATGATTGGAGGATTATTGTATTTAATTGCTACTAGATTGGATATCATGCATGTTGTCTATCTTGTGGCTATTTTAAGAAGATCCTAAGGAAACACATGTTGTTGTAACTAAAAGAATTTTTAGATATTTGAATGGCACTTCAGATTATGGATTATGGTATCCTAAAGATACTGACTTTACACTTAGTGCCTATACAAATGCGGATTAGGTTGGATATGTAGATGAAAAAAAGAGTAAAAGTGGTGGTGCATTCTTTCTTGGATGTAGATTGGTGGCATGGTCGAGTAAAAAGAAAGATTTAGTCTCCTTGTCTGCTGTTGAAGCTGAGTATATTGTTGTTGCATATTTTTGTACACAAGTTCTATGGATGAAACAAACATGGAAAGATATCACAGTGATATATGATGATCCCATTTCTATTTTTTGTGATAATACAAGTGCAATTAAAATTTCAAAGAATCCTACAATGCACTCAAGGACAAAGAATATATCTATTAGGTATCATTTCTTGAGAGAGAAGGTAATGGATAATGAAGTAAAGCTTGAGTATGTTCTGATGAAGGATTAGATTGTTGATATTTTCATGAAGGCTCTTCCTAAAGATACTTTTGAGTATCTCCAAGAGAAGTTAGGGGTTATTACCCCTCATTTCTTCAGCTAGATGCATATGGAGATGCATCAGTCTGATGGATTTATGGATCTTTCTTTTGGACTAATGTTTTGGTGGCTACCTTTTAGGGGGAGTAGGTAGTATCAGGTGTTGTCATTATGAGTATTTTTTTTATCATGTCAAAGGAGAAATCAATGTAAATATATTTTTCCTTTTCCATTAATGTCAAAGGGGGAGAAGAATTATGTGAAAAAGGAAAAGAAGAATGAGAGAAGAAGAATGTAAGAGATTATCTACTAAGGGGGAGAAACAAAAAAATGGATTTAGAGTGAGTATGTTGTCTTTGATGTTTTTTCACATCATGTGTTTCCATCAATAACAAAGGGGAAGATTGTTGCAAGAATGAAAAGATGGAAGGTGCTATGGAAATATTGTAAGCGTTGTCATTGATTTCAACCTATCAATTGGTTATCTACTAGTTGTTGTCTATGTTGAGGATAATGAGAAAATTGTAATAAAGATATGTTATAGGTATTCAGTGGTTGATCCAATTTTTGGTTAAATTTTTTTCATATTATTGTGTGGTTTAGATATGTTGTTCATGGTTGTTAGAATTTTTTATATCCTTATTTTTAGTTATTGATTCATTGTACAATGCAAGTTGTGTTCACCAGTTGTAAACTGTGGTTTTCAATGTTTTTGGTTGAGGTCCAGGAGAAATGTTGGCTCATATTTCTCTTTGATGAAGTATTATGACTTGTAATTCTAGATTTGTGTTTCCCTGATTCCATTGAATATAGTTACAACATTTGGAAAGTTCATGCTTAATGGTTCTATGTGTATTACACTGGTTTAGCTGACCTTGTGTGAAATACTACTTTCGAGGATGACGAAGCATGTTGAATCTTTTTGGGTACCTTGAAGCATGTGTTTGGGTCACCATCATTCTAATTCCATCCTAGGATGTTTTGGCACTAGACCTAATTTGAATTTGAATTTGAATGGCTGACTTTGGATATGTTTCAAAGTTGAAGATGGTAGAAATGCAAGATGAGTTAGTGGTAAATGAGTGGTGATACAAGAGCGAAGAAGTGTGATAAAGAGAAAATAGAAAGGATAGTTTTATGTGATATTGATTCTCTTCAGTGAGAGTGTGTGTGTTACGAGTGTGGCAAATCAATGTGAAGCTTAATGATGAGCTTTTCAGATGTAGTGAGTAGAAGGAAAACTCTATCATTCATGCCTATGTGGAGTAATTGTGGTGGAATTATTTATTGCATTGGTATTGTAGTCTCTTTATAACAAGCCTTCTTTGTCTTCTTTGTATCTTTGTGGTAGTGAGCCCTTTGGGTTGTAGCCATGTTGGATAGTGAGTCCTTGTTCTAGATAGTGAGTTGTTATTTAAGGTGGTGATCCTTAATTCAGGTAGTGAGCCTCTTGTAATCTATTTTGATATTCTCTATAGTGTGAGTTAATACTCAACGTGGTTTTTTCCTTATGGGGTTTTCCACGTAAATCTAGTGTTACTATGTTTGTGTGTTGGATTTAAGTTTCTGCATTAGCATTTTATGACTAATCATTTATGCAACATTAAGTTTTTAGTTTTGGTGATTGAATTAAAGGTTTAAATATGTGACAAATGGTTCACCCCCCCTCTCAATTGTCTTATTCAATAGATATATGTGAGATAGATGCAAAACAATGTGTATGTGATGTGATTTTGAGTTGAATAGTGTGAATTTAACTAGTGAATTTCTAGAGGTAGTGAGTTGAAGGTGTACTCTATAATTCATGCATGTTGTGGTGGAAATCTCTATTGCATTGAGATTTTTTTCTCTCTGTAACAAATATCTTCTATCTTCTTTGTAATTTTGTGGCAATGAGCCCTTTAGGTGGTTAACCCTTGTTGGAAAGTGAGTCCTTATCCAGATAGTAAGTCTTGTTTTGGTAGCGATCCTTCTCTGGCAGTGAGCTTTTGTATTTGGTTTTGATATTCTCTATATTGTGATCTAGTCCTTATCGTGGTTTTTCCCTTAGTGGGTTTTCCATGTAAATATGGTATTATTGTGTGTTCAACATTAAGTTTGTCAAACATTGTTTCATATTCTTCATTCCATTCAATATTTCTAATTTTTTTATTTTTTAGTAGTTCCTCTAATGGTTCAGCTTTTCAACATAACCCTTTATAAATTTACAGTGATAATTGGTGTATCCTAAGAAGGTTTTAACCTTTGGAGATATCTTAGGAGATGGTAGTGTCATAATTAGGGTGAATTTCATAGGGTCTACCACCATCCTTTCTTTGCAAATAATGTGTATTAATAGTACTCAAAAAGGTACCACAAACATGCATTTCTTAAAGATTAATGCTATCCACTGATCTGTATAGGATCTAGACTAGATTGCAGTATTTAAATGCTTAACTTTTACAATGCTTTTACAATGATCATTCCAAGTTAATTAAATCAAAATTAACTTATGGAAATAACAAAATGAAAGTAATAACAAGGTGATTATAACAGAAAGGAAGGAAATGAGAGAAAGAAAGAGAGAGAAGAAGAGAAGTGCAAACAGTGTTTGATTACGGAGTTCGTCACAAATGTGACTACGTCTCCGGGTCTGCTCCAAAAGAGTGACCGATCTGATTAATCTCCAAATCAATTACAATTGCACCAAAACCATTCTTCAAGCACTTCGGTAGCGTAATGACGCTGTAACGTGAAAGAAGACTCAAAATAATCTCCTCAAGACCTCTATTCACTTGTCACCTCAGCTTCAATACTTCATCAATACTTCACCTGAAAAAAAAGTTAATGTCCTCTCTCACCTCACACCCCTTTAAATACAAAAAAAAAATTAACCCAATATGGTATAAAACCATATGATTTTACAATATTCTCCAAATCCCCCTAAAAACAACTAAATCTCCCAATTTAACATTTATATTTTAATAATCTCCCTTATAAAATATTCAAAATAATAATAACCTTTCAATTTGTTTAAGCCTTGTCGGCTATTCGGTTTTTGGGAGGTTATTGTTTGTTTTTATTTAAATTTAAGGGGTTTGTGTTTAAGTTAGGAGAGTTTGTTTTATTTTTAAAAAAACATTCAGTTTCTAAGAACTTGTCAAAAGAAACCGATGCCAAACATATACCTAAGCCATCGAATGGCTCGTCGGTGACAACACATTTTGGGAACCCGGCGGTCTTAGGTTCCACTCCCGACCGTCGGTTCCCTTTCCACCGTTTACAACCAAAATCATAACAAAACAAAACCGGCACTATTAATAGTAATGGACGCGGATATAGTGGAACGGCTATGGGCTAAGTTTGGTGGAGAGAGGTTGGAGGTTCGAATCCCCCAACAACCCTTTTAACAAACAAAACATCCAGACTGCCGAAGAATTGAAGAGAGGCCACGTGTCATAACTTCATTCACTGACGATGACACCTCTACGCTGACTAAGCTGTGACCACATTGCTGACTCATTGCCATGTGTCAGGTTACCATTCGCTGTCGTGGACACATCACTGCTGACTGTGCGTTGACGATGCAACCACATGTTTGATGACTGGACTGCCACCTAGGATGCCTGTACTATACAGCTGGACACGTGTCATGATATGATTGGTCCGTACGATCTGACTCATCTGCCACGTGTTTCATCCGAATTCATCCATTTGGCTTCCATACTGTACGGACTGACACGTCAGCATGATGACATCATCATCAGTACCTTCAAGTCAACCAAACTTTGACTAGCTGTATCTTGAGCCTCCGATGTCGGATTTCGACAAAACGAACACCGTCGGAATCATATTGACGAGCTCTTCACGATGATGCAAACTTTGACAACTTTTGACGACATCATTTTTTTCGCTTCCTGGACGCCCCTTGATCCTAGTTTGACCCAAGGTTTGACTGGCTATAACTTGCACAAACGGTCTCCTTTTCGCTCCGTTTGAGTTGCGTTGGAATCAGGACATCGAGCTCTTTCTAATGGTGCTGATTCTAGAGAGAAATGAGACACTTCAATTTTCACTGAAAATATCCACCGGATCATCCACATACTTCAACATCTATTTAACATCATTATGAATACTTGTACATGGTCCGTTACGAGCCCATACACTATCCAATTATCTAAGTATACTTCCCATAAGTCATGTATGAAATATTTGGATGCATTTATCATTATCTTATTAAATATTTTAGGCACATGTTCAAGTTGAATGACATCACTATGTACATATAAGAACCCCATTCTATTGCAAATGTAGTTTTAGGTTGATCTTCCCTTATTTTTACTTTGTTGTGTAGACATGGAAAATATATTGATACACTTGGCATCATTTCATCCTGAATCATCTTCTTAGCTTGTCATCACTTTTCATCCCTTAATTGAATAAATCATTATTTATCTGATTAAGTCATTCTCTCTTGTTAATTAAATTAGTCAACCCAATTTAATTAACCCTATGTCTCTATTTAATTAAATAGTTCATTTTATTTAATTAAATCCCTAAAGTCATCCAGTTAAATTAAATAAATTAAAACTTATATAATGTAATATAACATCATCCCCTTTTAGTTAAATAAATCAAAATCTTTATTTAATTAAAGCCTAAACCATTTTCTTCTCAACTTTGATTTAAATAAAATCACAAAATATAAATCAAATTTCTCACATCATCTAATCTCTTATTAAATTGATCAAATCTTGATTAATTTTATCCAAATATCTTAATTTCTCTATATTTTGCCACTTGCACATGAAAATACATTTAATTAATTAATTAAATCCCTATTTTCTCTCAACATGGCATATTTAATGGAATATTCCTCCAAGTTTGAAAATCCCTCCAAGTGGATTTGTACATCCAATAAGACATTCATTCTCTCTTACATGTCCTTGTTCATTGAACCAAGTGGCATTTAAATCATTTTCTTTCCCTCTTCAACAAGTCATTTCATAAATTTAAAATTCCACCTAATATCATTTATTGGTTCATTCATCCAAATGTGCACAACCTTCTTCCATTCACATCTTGACAAGTGGCACTTGGCCATTAGATGTTGAATGATCCCACATTAATCCATTTTTCCTCTCCTTCTCTCAATCACATCTATAAATAAGAGGATTTCTTTCTCATTTGATCATCCACAACTTAGAGAAAAGTTACTCTCCTCACATTGAGAGCTAATTTTATCCATTTCATATCAAGTGTTCATCATTTTATGATTTCATAGCTAGGTTATGCCAAAATTTCATCAAAGAGATTATAAAGGAGTTGGGAAAGGGACAAATTATCCACATAATTGGAACCAATTCCCCCATGGGATTGAGGATTTGCATGCTTAATTAGGATTTAATTGCTTTCTCTTCTTGTTCTTCACATTTTCCTATTTTGAGCATTGCTAATGAATTTCATGGGGAATCCTTGTTCTTACTTGCATATGAATCTAATTATGTATTTGTTTCTCATGTTTGTTCAGGTCTAGGATTAGGGTTCACATTTTGGCACTAGAAGGAGGGAAAATATCAAGTTCTAATCATGTTTTTTTTAAAAAAATCATGTTTTTTTGTGTTTTTTGTTGTCTACAAGAAACTGCGCTGCTATCACTCCAACGATGCCAAAATGCACTGTTACTAGTCTAGCGGCGCTATATTGCATCGCTCTAAATTGAAAACTATGCCCTTGGAGTCTTCTCTCCCACATAATTCAAATTTCAAACTGTGTCGTGGGTTTTCCAAATTTCAAACAGTGCCGCAATCGCGGTCACTGTTTCTATGCAAAGCATTGCTCTCAGTCACCAGTGGTGCTATATTGCACCGCTGACCTTTCCAAACAATGCTGCACTCACGGATTGCACCGTTGAAGTTGGGTAAAATATAGAATTTTGGTTTTTTTTGACATTCTGGTTATTTGGACTTCTAACGGGTTTTTGGCCTCTGTTTTTATAGTATTAACCAGTTTTTGTGATGCGGGGACTTCCGAAGGTCATAAATTTTGACTCGGATGTCCGTTTGGGCTGAAATTTTATAGGTGGTTTTGTTATGAGGTGGCATGTGGATTTCCAACTAACCTTGAGTCAGTTGGTGGCCATTTTGGCACTTTTTTGGGAGTTGAAACTTTCATCTTGACCCTCTAAATTAGTGTTTTTTTTAGTTTTTTAAAAGTCATTTTTGTTAATAACTCGAAACTCATGTTTCAAATTTAGGATGTTAGTTGGAAATTAATCCTATCTTAGTTTTAAGAATTCTTTGGGAAAAAACATGACTCTCAAAGTTATGCATGCAAAATTACCAAAAATGGCAAAATCTGACAATTGTTGAAATCTACCAAAAAGGGAAGTATCTTGATCAAAAGTGAAGGAAGGAAAATGAAGGCCAAGGGTTCTTTATGATTATATCTTCTTATTGTATTAAATATTTTTAAACACTTTGGGAGAACTTATAATCCCTTTCTAAGGATTTGATTACCTTCATGCTTTTTAGGACACACTAAATTCCTTTTGGGCTCTAAAAAGAACACTACAAAAGCTTTCATTTTTGCTACAAAACATTAAAAAGAACTTTAGAAAAACTTACTAGATTTTTTTTAAGGTTAAATATTGAACAAAACAACTTTCATCTTTCCTTTTGGTGCTCTAAAAAGAATCAAATCATTGCCTTGAGGATTTAAAATGAACATGTGCATCTTTGTTTTGTAATCACTTACCCAAAATAATATCACCAAAAATACGTATGCACTTCTCTCATACTTTATAGCGATCTTGAGAATCAAAAGTCTTTTTGATGATCTTAAGTTGTGTAAGTGATTTCCTACAAATTTTATTTGGGATTAAAAATTGAACCAACCTTGCGAGTGTGAGTGGGCATATTGTGAGTGTTCTCCCTTTGTTTTTCAATGAAGGTTGATCGAACTGCAGGATATGCTCACTCGCTTTTGTTTATCTTAGAGGGCTTGCCTGGTGGGAAAAAGTAATCACCCAAGAGAATGATCGAACCGAGAACACGCTAAAGCCAAGAAACTTCAAACCGGTATACAAGTGTGGATTCAAGAGGAAAGTTCAAGATTCATGAGGATTATTCCGATGAGAAGGGAAACAATGGTCTCTCACCGCATGGATGGTCCCCCATGAACAAAATGCCCACATTAAAACCCCTTATTTAGCAAAGGCCAAAATCCTTCCTATTTTTTGGTGTAAAAGGTCATGTCCTTTGAAGCCGCCCCATGTAACATGCGGTTCTACTGTAGAGATGAAAATTATGCCATGGGAGTTTCATGGGTATTGATGCTTGGCTGACCCAAGAAGCAAGTGCACTATAAGGGGGAGCCTGTGTGGTCAAGCATCTAGTCATCCGTACTGAATATGCATAGCTAGATTCGTCCAAGTGGGAACCCAACAAATATTAGCTTTTCATCCTAAGATCGTGCATGCTCTTGGAACCGAAAACACTTTGCTTGGGTCTCAAAACATTTAAAAACAAACATTAAACATTCAAAATCATCAAATTTCAAACCCTTTGGAGGAAACAAATATCTTTGACAAATTTAAGTGCTCTTGCTTGCCCTAGGGATTATGTCCTTAAAGGTTTCTAAGTATTTGGGTTTAATCATCATTTTTTTTCACTAAAGTCAACAATAGGAAACTTTTGCCTTAATTTCCTCGATTTTCCACATAATAGACTTTGTGGGATGAGAATAAATGAGGACATTAGACATCTAGTTTGAAACTTTAATCAAAGAATTTTTTGTGGTAAAAAGACCTCATTAAGAAAAGTTAAGAACAATTGAACCCCACACATGTGCTTGTCATCTTTTGGTCATATGGTTTTCCATGCAAACATTGGTCTTTAGGTTTGAAATTGTCTTAGGGAAAAGAATGTTCTTCATTACCTCAATCTTGTAAACAAGTCCTTCTTAGTTTCATCTAGGATCAAGTCAAACACTTCACCTATCCCAAAACATTTATCAAATCCCATTTCACAAACAACTTTTGGAACCTTGGAAAAATCACTTATGCTAGAATTTTAGGAAAAAACAAAACAATCTTGTTTGGTTAGGTATGTGTGGATGAATCATTCCCCACATATTTGATCAAATTATCAAATCCTTGTGAACAAGTTTACCTCTTTATAAAATCCAACATCTTGAGGTCTAGGTGTTCATTATCTTGTTTGACTAGGGTGTCTTGATGAATCCTTATTTACACCTTTAGTCAAATTGTCCTTTTGTGTATGAGTTCACTCTAGAACAACACAACCTCCTAGAGTTTACAAGTTCATTATCCAAATAAAATAAAATCCCATCCAAATCAAAAAAATCCTAAAGTCTAATATTCCTCCAATATCCTAAAAGTTCAAACACCCATGTCACCCACCTTTTCATCTTTCATCCCATCATTGGTCCTAAATCCCTTAGAGGTCAACAAGGTCAAAACACAAGAAAACATGGAATATAAGCTCGATTCAAATATCACGAGTAATCCAATTCAACCAAACTATCAAAGCCAATACTCACATTTTTACAATCCATACATGGCATATTTATCTCCTCCAAATTTCAATAATACAACAAATGTGACTTTTCCCAACCTGAATTTAGGAAAACAAAACCTCAAGGATACACCAAATGTGAGTTTTCCCAATCTAAATTTTGGAACGCCTTTTCCTATGGTAGATTTAAATCAAAGCCAAAAACTTACAAATCTATCAACCAAACAATCAAGGATGAGTCTTCCAAACAACATTATACCACCAAATACATACATGCCAAATGTGATTGTACCAAATCCAAGCTTGCCAAACATAAACATATCAAATCCATACTTGGTAAATTTTGGGATGGATATGTTTGTAAATCCCACCAATGTTGTTCAAAATCTAGGAAATATGTTGACAAATCCATGTATTGATCCAATTCAAGGTAACCCCATGCAAAATCAAAGTTACCTAAATACAAGCAATGTGTTTCCCAATCACAACAAACCAATAATGCCAAATCTAAACATGCCAAGTATTCTTGGTCAACAACCAAGTCAACGATATCAAGAATATCAGTGTCAAATCTTACGAAACAAAATTGCTACACTCAAAAAAATCATTGATTCATATCACCAAGAGACATCTCCACCCCAAAATCAATGCACTTTTCCATTGGTTAAACCATGTCATCAAAGCATTGAGTTGTCTCCACAACCATATCAAGAACAATATCTCCAACATCAAGAGGTTGGATATCAACAACATCAACCACAAATCCAATCACCCCATCTCGAAGATCAATCACAACTACCCATCAATGGGAACCTTGAATATGTTTCCATATCCTTCGATGATCAAATCAACATATATCAAGAGCCACTTTTAAATCATGATCAAAACCCACCAATGATACCCAACAATGATCCAATTCAAGAAACATTAACATCATTTGATCTTATGGTTGAAAACATTGACAATCTCCCCATAGTTGTTGTAAACAATGATCAAGATCTATCAATCAATGGGCACCTTGAATATGTTTCCACCTCATCCAAAGATAAAATCAACATATATCAAGAGTCACTTCTTGATCATGATAAATACCCCTCAACAATATCCAACAATGATCTATTTCAAGGATTGTTAATAATCAGGGATCTTTCCACCAATGATCACTTTGATAATACCTCTACATCATCCAATGAGTTAGAGGACATATCTCAAGAATTTATTCCAAAGCATGATCAACATCTATCATCAAAGTCTAGAAATGGTCCTTTCCGAGACATATTGACATCCTTTGACATCATGGTTGTAGATATTGAAGAAATCCTCAACTCAACACTTGATCTAGGTCCACTCAAAGATCCAGAGGATATTGATCCACTTCCCATTCCTAATGAAGACATCCAAGAACCCTTTATAAGAAATCCATCCTTTGAAGTTGACCCATGTCAAGAACTTGATCCAAAGCATGTCAAAAGGAATTCCAAAATTAATCAAGATCAAGAATTTACATCTCCAAGCTACTAAAATGATGTAATGGACACTCTCCTATCTATAAATGATAACCATATCCACATAACACATACTCCTCCATGTACCCATGAGATGCTTTATTTGGAAAGACACGTAGATGATCTTCATTCAGAACAAGATTCTTTTACTCTTGACATTATTACACAAAAGGAGCAGGTTATCGATTCCTATAATTAGTCTAAGTTATCAACATCAAGATCAGATTTATCAAAAATTCAGATTGAGGACATCATATATGCAGATATCCAACATTATACACTCAAGGAAACAAGTTAGACCAAATAGGATATTCCAGATTCAGTAGAGCAGCAAATAATATCAAATGCAGTGGTCATTTATCAAAGGATGCCTGCTCAATAGGACATCTCAACACAAAAAAAATCAAAGCATGAAGGTAATAATTCCATACTGGGGGAACTATGTATCAAGCAAGCATCAACATAGGGAGCATGAAGAGTCCTTATGATGAAACCAATGCCAATAATAAAAGCAACCACATCATGAATCTTCATCCACCCACCACCCCATCCACGAATTAGGACCAACATCAAAAGAAAGATCTGAAGCAAAGCACAAAGAACGTTATAGAAAAAATGAAGCAGTTAAGAAAAAAGAACAAAGCAAATATAAATGGATACCAAAACAAAATAAAGAAAAGTATCCCTATCAAACTCCATTAGTCAAAGAAACTATGGGGAAAAATAAAAAAGCGAAAAGTATCCATCAAAGATGTCCACAAAGGAAAAATAAGGCTTCTCAAGCAACATACAAAGTATATCAAGTTGTTGGTCCTAATTCCACGCACACTTCCGTATCCACCCATCATTGCTCATCTTCCTTAGTTTGGAGAGTCAAAGGTTCCAAACTATCAACCAATCCATATTTTATTCTTAAACACACTCCACCATCCACGCCTCCACACATGATATCCAATTCTCACATTGACCATGTGTTGGCAACGACCCTTCATCATAAGGATTTAGAGGGCACTCTATCGCGATGTGGGCACAAAGACGAGGTTAACTATGGTATCAGTAAAGTAGATCAGGAATCTCATAAGTTGCTTTCAAGTGCATGTATCTTGGCAAAGTAACTTCTTCAAGTAGGATATCAATGGAACATTATGACAAAAGAATCTACATCAACAACACTAGGTGGTTTAGCATGAGCTTAAAATCTTTCAGCAAAAAATAAAAAAAATAAAAAAATACAAACAATTAAAAAATATATAAAAATCCAAAAAATCAGAAAAAGGATTGAAAATAGTAAAGATAAAAATTTTGCTCTAGTGAAAACTGCATGGGTAGCGCTTTGGGTAGGTACCATGATAAAAACCTGGCAAATAGGCATCATGTGTAGAATCGAGCATCTACGTGCGCCAGTTAGGTGAAACAATCTTATCCCATTCATAATAAAGCCAACATTCCATCCATCTTATCCATAATAAATCCACTCATCCATGAACCTTTTATCCAATCTATTTTCATCCATCTCCATCCATAGTCCAAATTATCTTGATCTTGACAAAGTTTGGTGCACACTTCACACTTGCTTATGATAGACATTTTGACATGGGTTATTTTCATTGATCCTATTGGTCACCCCCATAAAAGGATATAGAAGTCGCAGAAAATCCTAACTTGGGAATTGGACATTCTAGCAGGTGACTAACATCTTCTCATGGTCGTTCATTTATTTGTCAAACTAGAGAACATATACTTGAAATGGAGTGGCACTGTATGTGCACTAAGAACCGGTTTTAGCCATAACTTTCTAGAAGTAAATGCTTGAAAGGAAGTCTAATTCTGATGCAGGGACATGAAGTAAAGTCTTACTAACTTAAGCATCACTTAACTAGAGCAGGAATCACAATAACAATTACTGGAAAACAAAAACCATGAACTGGCCTTATGCTGTAGGAACAGACATAGGGATGGATTCCTTATGCTGCAGAACAATTTAAGACTGAGTTTGCATCAAAGCTTACAGAAATGGAATTCTAACAGATAAATAATAGAAAGCAAATAGCTAACTACAGATACTTACTAAGTGGGCCCCCTTAGCAAGCATCAACCAATTACACAAGAATAGAACTCAAAACTTCATCAGTTCTTATTCATACTTCTGAATCTCATACATGGTTGTTGCTTATAAGAAACTTAATACAAAGCTCTGTTTTTTATTATAACAGTAAACAATTACAATCTATTATATCTCTACTCTCTAGTCTAAAACTCTCTTGATCAACCTTGTTCACTCGTGTAGGAGGAACCTTTATCTAAAGAGAAATGTCTAACTAACTAATCAACTAACAGAGGAAGATGCAGGTATAAATTCCGCCTGAGACGGAGGAACAGACTTCATAAATGCGATTCTATCCACTCAACTGTCTCAGAGGAAATCTAGAGCTCCACTCCTCCTAGATCGATGATTCATTTGGTTTCTTCCGAAAGACTCAGACAAAAGAATTCTTGCTTGAACGACTCCTTCGTTGGTGCACTGAAGATGGTTTTTTTCCGCGAGTTCTGTTGTGTATTGATTTGTTCATATCAGTTTCAACAACCTGTAGAACACATGGCAACAGAGGCAAAAAAAGACATGCACTCATAATAGCATGACATTCTTCATTAATCACATGCATTCAATTCATCTTACTTATTCAAACACTATATACATCACATCAGTCAATTGGGAAGTCAAAGCAGGGTAATGATCATAGATAGGCTAAGATATTTATGCATCAAGAGTATAGGATTGCTTATCATCAAATACTACCCATAAACATTAGAAGTTTGTAACCATAGAGTTTAAAACATTTGTAAAAAGAGAGCAAGAGTTTCTAAAACTTATAATCATGACATCCAAATTATAGCCATATTATGGGCTCATTATTTGCCTCCTACTTTATCCAATGCTGGTTCTCCAGCATTAGTCTTTCTGGTTGTATCCCAAAAATTTGTAGGAGTCACATGGCCTTGTAATGTGGTCCCAAATCTAAAGTAAAAACCCCTGCAGTTTTACCATCTCTCATATCTTCTGGCCTCTGTATCTTCATTGAGTTTCGTGGCATGATAAGGATATAATGGCCATAGTAAAGTAGAAGGTCTAAATGTTAGTGGCAACCATAATTCAAATCTTTTTTGGAGGCCAATCTGCATGTATCTTTCGGACCCCCTGACAACTGCTGTTAAATGCAGGGGACTATGAGGCTTGAATTTATTCAAACCAACCGTTAACTTTTCCCATCTTGTTTTGCTTCTGGAAGCTATAAGCTTCCAGAATGAATATGGTTGGCACTTGAACTCGTCATAGACTTGTTTCCTCAAATCAAATATCCTCACCATGGCTGTAGGATCATAAAAACCATACACAATAGAAAACCAGGCCCTCAAAAATTCTTTGGGGTCTATGCTTTCTAATCTCAGGGGAAGAGGTTCTCTTTGCTCAGTCTCCTCATAGTCTTCAGATTGTTTTCCATAATTAACTTTATTTGTTGCCCAGGACATTAGTGATCTTAAATGGATGTCGCCAATAAACAGGAGTGGATTCCACTCAGTTTCATCAGGAATTAATAAACCATGCAAATAGAACTCACACATGGAATTCCTTAGCCAGTCAGGTGCCATTTGATACGCATCATAAAATTCTTTAGCAGTGGTAGAAACAGGGTCAAGGTTTTTAGAAATCCTCATCCACTGAAACCACATAAACTACTCTTTGAGGCACATTGCATAAATTCTAGGCGGTGGCCTACATTCCATAATCTGACCTGCTATCTTCATCATTTTATTCATCTTTTCCTTCACCTCCTGGATTTCCTATTTCTGACTTTCAATTTCTTTCTTTAGCTTCTTCTTTTCTTCCTTCCACAGACTCTACTGCATTTGAGTTTCAGCCAGAAGGTGGAAACTCAAAGTCTGAAGTGTCACAGAATTCCAGGTTTCCTGAAGGTGTTCTAAGCATTGGGTTAGCAGTGGTTTCTTATATCCAACTAATGTCTAGCATGTTTCAGAAGATAATAGGGTTGTATTGGATGTCCCAGGTTGCTCTGGTTGCTCCTGCTCTTGCTGTAGGATAAACTCTTGTTGTTGTTCAATAAGGTATTTTGCTTCCTTAGAAATTATGTCAGCTGCCTCAACCAAGTCATCAAGACTCGACATTTTCCCCTCATAAGTACAGCCTTGCTGTCTTTCTTCAACTTCTCCCATCTCTTCTTGCATTTCAACAGGAATTTCTGAGGTGCCGGGTGGGAAATTCTTGGATGTACTCTGAGAATTTTTAGGAATGAATTCCTCAGACTCCTCAGAAATGACAATTATTTCAGGTTGGGTAGAAGAGGGTGGGGTAGCCTGACTTTGTTTTCTTGCAGAAGTTCTTCTTGGTAATGCAGTTGAGGTAGGAGATTCATGGGCAGCCTTTCTTTTCCCAACTTGCTTGGGGGTTTGAGAATTGGAAGGAGAGGATGATGAAACCGTGGTGGCATTGGGTGTTGCTGTGGGAGAAAGCCGGGTAGCTTGTTTTTGCTTCTTGGCTTGAGGGTTTTCTCCTAGGGTATGCCCAGGGCTAGATGGTTCGGCTATCTTGGTTTTTCCTTTTTCACTCCTTGTTGCAGACCTTGTTTTAACACGGGTAGAGGGCTCAGTTCTAATGGCTGCAGGACTAGGTGCTACAGGAGAAGCAGGGGAATCTTGTTCAGCTTATCTATTTGAAGACTCTACTTGTTTTCTCTTTTTCTTGGGTCGTGCAAGCAATGTTCTTGGAGGCTCAGGAGGCTGCAGCCCTTTCTGGGCAATAAATTTTTGCCAAGAAAGGGGGGAAACATCCCTCAAGGAATGCTCAGTCAGTTTTTTAATGAGGGCATGATGAGAGATTGAATTGTCTTTCCCTTTTTGGGTTTCACTAGCACTGTGCTCTAAAAGTTTTAACAAAAAGTTTAGGACATTGATAGCTAATCCATGCCTTATATGACTTAACAACTTAAAATGATAGGAGTGCAAAAAGGAAAATCGTCCCTCACAAGTTAAGTACCTGATTATATAGGAGGCATACTCAAAATAGGGGTAAGGTAGAGACACTCTTCTGCACCCTTGCTTTAAAATTTCCAAGGGTCCGTCACCTGACATTGTGAATTCTGCCCTGGCAGAGACAGCATCCCTTCCTGTAGGAAAGTCTTCACCAACTGCAGGAAGACCTATTATTTCTGCAACCCATTCCTCAGTGACTACTACTACTAAGCTCCATACTGTGGCTTCTCCCTCAGAAAGAGTTCTTAAGAATTCACAAGCAACCTCGTCATCAAAGGAATCGATGCTCAAGAAGTAATTCAACCATCCACATATGCTAAATGCTTGCACTATCTGAGGGTCTTGTGTCAAGGCTTCATGAGTCGCTGGTTCACGACGTACAAGCTAACCACCCATTTTCTCAACTGTTTCTGTTATAAACCCTGAATCTCAACCTTCTTCTGAATATTTGAAAAAAACTCTTTTCTTTGCTCTGCTTCTCCCTGTTCTGCTTCTTTCTCTTTTTGCTTTACCAGAAATAATGTAAAAATAATTGCATGCAATTATTTCAAGGAACTACTTAACTATAAGTTAACTTGTTGATCTAGAAAAAGCATGCATTCATTTGGCGGCATGTACGATAAAAAATGTTTTTACTAAATGTGGCCATAGCAAAAAGGAAGGCATTGTTTCAAATTATCCCCGCCCCCTACTTAAAATGTGGCATGTGTCCACACATGTGGGAAGTATAGGCAAGGCATTGGGAATAATGAAAAAATTGACTGATAGACATAATGCAATAAATGAACAAATAAAATTAATGAATGATATGACGAATAGAAAGAATATCTTGTACCTTTTAATAAATGCCCATGGATGTTGGTAGATCTCACAGCATAATCAGAAAGGACGTTTTGGAAGGAAACCATAAATGAATGTGGTATGGGAGATGGATGACGTGGATAGGTGACATAGAAAAGAAGAATGGAATGAGTGATTGATGGCGATGGATAATGATGAAGAAAGTGGCTTTCATACAGAAAACCTTTATTATGGACATTTTAACATAAGTCAAAGAGATGTTGCAAGAAAAGGACCGAAGCCCTTTGCTGCATGAAGATCACTGGCCATAGGAGAAACAAACTGCTGCATGAATTCTTCTTTTGAAGTTGGTTTATGGTACAACCAAAGACGGTGTCCATTAACCAACAGTTTGAAGTGGACAGGATTGATTGTCACCAGCTATACCAAACCGTTATCAAATACATTCTCAATTTTATATGGACCAAGCCACCTTGTTGTAAGCTTACCCTAGTTTTCTTTATATCTAGAGTCATAGAGTAAGGCCCAATCACTAGCATAAAATTGCTTTGTCTTGATATGGTGATCATGCCACTTCTTCTTTCGTTGTTGCACTGCTTCAGTATGCTATAGGGCAACTTTCCGTATCTCATTCAATGCATTCAATTGGAGGAGGTGTTCTTTTTATGCTTCAGATAGATCAATCTATAGTTGCAGAGTAGTCCTTAAGGTTTTATGTTCAAATTCAATTGGCATCATAGCAATCTTACCATAAAGTAGCTCAAAAGGTGTGAATCTTGTAGTAGTTTTCCAAGTTGTCTTGTAGGCCTAGACTGCTTCTGGAAGATGGCTGCTCCAATCCTTCTTATGTAGCTTTACTATTTTGGTGAGGATTGCTTCCAACTCTCTGTTAGTAACCTCTACCTGGCCATTTGCTTGAGGGTGATATGGGCTTGATTTCTTGTGTCTGATTTTATAATCATTCATCAACGCTGTGATTAGTGTTGATGTGAATTAAGCTCCTTGATTAGTGACAAGTTCCCTAGGAACTCCAAATCGAGTGAAGATTTGTTCATACAAGAATTCAGCAACTTTTTTGTCCCTGGCATGTGCCATTGCCTTTACCTCCACCCATTTGGTTACATAGTCAGTGCACACCAAAATATAGGACTTTCCATTAGATGGTGGGTCTATAGGACCAAAAAAATCCATGCCCCACTTGTCAAAGGGGGTTACTACCACTTGAGGATGCAGAGGCATTTCATCAGTCTTTGTTGGTCGCCCCATTCGCTGGCATTTGTCACATTTCTTGGTATATGCTACAACATCTTTGTGTAAAGTGGGACAATAATACCCTATGTTAAGTACCTTCATTGTTGTTCTTTTAGAGGCAAAATGGCCACCACATGGCTCATCATGACAAGCATGCAGTATGTCATATATCTCGTCTTCCCTCACACACCTACGCATGACTTGATCTGGTCTAGTATAGAACAAACAATCGGCTATCCAGGAAAAGTTGAAACTCTTCTCAATCAGCAACTTTCTCTTTTTTGAGGAGAAGTGAGCTGGAATTTTGTTGGCTGCCAAGTAGTTTGCAATATCTACATACCATGGGGTGTGAGCAGCAATATAGAATAGATGTTCATTAGGAAAAGTATCATCAATTACCTCGAATGTGGCAGGTGTAGCTGTTTGAAGTCTTGACAGGAAATTAGCGACTACATTTGCTTTGCCTGGCTTGTCAATGAATGTGATATCAAACTCCTGCAACAACAGTAGCCACCTTGCTAACCTTCCAGAGATAGCAGGTTTATTCATAAGGTACCATATTGCTGCATGATCAGTGTGAACAAATACTTGGTAGCCAATTACATAATGCCTAAACTTATTTAGGGCATACACTACTGCTAGCAACTCCTTCTCTGTGATAGTGTAATTCAATTCTGGCCCTTGTAGATTTTTGCTGATCAAATAGATAGCATGCTCAATGGAATTTTCCTTATGTCCTAACATAGCCCCTATGGCATGATCAGATGCATTTGTATGTATGTGAAAGGGCAGAATCCACTTTGGTCCTTGAAGAATAGGTGCTTTAGTAAGTAGGTCTTTCAGGTACAGGAAAGACTTGTCACAGGCCTCAATCCAGTGAAATTTAGAGTCTTTAGTTAATAAGACATACAATGGACTGGCTATTTTGCTGAAATCTTTTATAAATCTCCTATAATATCCAGCATGGCCTAGAAAGCTCCTTACCTCTTTCTGCTTGGTAGGATAGGGTAGATTAGAGATGACCTCAATCTTAGCAGGATCAACCTGTATGCCTGCAGCAGAAATATAGTGACCAAGCACTATTCCCTCTTGCATCATCATGAAGCACTTTTGACTGTTTAGTGATAGGTTGTGATCTTCACATCTCTGTAGTACTTTCTTCAAGTTTTCTTGAGCTTCCTCAAATGTTGTACCATAAGCAGTAAAGTCATCCATATATATTTCCATGCAATCATGTGATATGTCTGAGAAGATGCTTATGACTGCCCTCTAGAAAGTTGTAGGTGCATTACAGAGACCAAAAGGCAAGACTGAGTAGGAAAAAGTCCCCCAAGGGCATGTAAAAGTAGTCTTTTCTTGATCTTCAAGAGCAATTTTGATTTGATTGTACTTGCTGAAGCCATCTAAGAATGAGAAGTACTTTTTTCCAGCTAAATTATCTAGAACTTGATCAATGAATGGAAGAGGAAAGTAATCTTTCTTTGTTGCCAAGTTGAGTTCTCTATAGTCTACACATACCCTCCATTTTCCTCCTTTCTTAGGAACAATAACCAATGGGAAAACCCACTGGCTATCTAAGATTGGGTAGATAAAACCGGCATTCGGCATTTTCTGCAACTCCTCTTTAACAATTTCTCTCAAAGCTGGATTTATTCTTCTTTGAGGCTGCCTGATAGGTCTAAACTCACTATTAATGTATATACGATGTGTACAGAGTTCGGGGTCTAAACCCTTCATATCACCATATTCACAAGAAAAAGCTGACTTATGACTGGTAAACATTTTAACCATAGAATCTTGTTGCTCACTGGTGAGGTTTTTATTGATGCTCAGTTTTTTGTGCTGCTACCTCAATTTGGGAGGTTAAATCAATCATAGATACCTTAGGCAGAAATGGCATTTCTACCTCGTGGGGTAGCAAGGTGTGTAAGCAATCAGTTGCTGCAGGATAATGAGCTGATGTAGGCGAAGGAAGAATGGTCTGCAAGGAACATGGATTTTTTCACAATCAAAGGATGTGGTACCATAGTTATTTAGCAGGATATTGGACAGTATACCTTCTTCTTTTTGTTGTGCAATGAAAGGCTCTCTAGTAATCATCATTAATTTGGCCACAGAGTTCACCTCCTCTTCTTCTCCCAAATCTGGCCAAACAGCTTCTCCAGACTTCGGCTGGGGTTGGGCTAGTGAATAGAGGGTAAGCTTCTTTTTGTTATACCCATCAGATATTGTCATGTTACCCGATCTACAATCAATGTAAGTGTCAGTAGTAGCCAACCAAGGCCTTCCTAGTATGACAGGATATCCCCCCAATGATGCCTTTGGAGATAAGACCATAAAGACAGTAGGGTACTCCCAAGAATCCAAGGTGACTACAATGTCTTCAACTACCCCATCAGTTTTGAAATTTGAGCTATCAACAAGCTACAATATTGTAGGTGTAGCCCTTAGGTCTGAAATACTAAGTTTTAAAACCAGGTCCTTTGTCATGACATTAATAGCTGCTCCAAGATCTATTAAAGCATTCTTAATTTGCAACCCATTAATATTAATCTCCACAACAGGACTTCCTGGATCAGAATATTTTGGGATGGTAAGCTTCCCTAGCATTAAGTCAGAGAGTTGGCCTATGACATGGATAGTTTGAGGATCTTTCTTTTTCCTCCTCGGTTTCTTTAGACATGCCTCCTTAATGGCTTTGCTATAGATTGGTACCTTTTTGATTGCTTGGAAGAAGGGAATTTTCACACATATATGCTTTAGTTGGTCAAGGATGTCAAAGATAGGTTCTTCTTATTTTTTAACATTTTCACCTTCCAACCTTTGTGGAAAAAGAGGGGACACTTCATTAGATGCCTTAGGTAATGATGGAATCTAAACTGGCTCATTTGGTTTGGAAAGGTCATTTGTATCCTCATCTTGGTCAGCTTCCTTAGATGGCAATTTTGAGATTATGGGAGGAGATGGTGTGGGAAACACAGTTCTTGAACGTAAATTGATATTATTCAAGTTGAGAGCATAGGCAGGCTAATGATTAGGATCATCAAAATAGACTTGTTGTTGCTGTTGCTGTGGCTGCTGGTTATTTAGATTGGGTGCTGCTTGAGCTGGTAATTGGGTTGGCTTTGGATTGGGACCTTGATTAGCCGCAGTAGGTGGCATAATGGATTACTGCTGGGGTTGTTGCAGGAAACCAATGGATGGATTTGACCATTGCTGGCCTCCTCTCCATTGGTTAGACTACTTCCAATTTCCTTGCAGAGGCTACCACTGATTTTGCTGTGGTGGTTGCCAATTCCGTTGTGGGGATTTCCAATGGTTTTGTTGGGCATTTGGCCAAGGATTATTCCATTGAGGTTGAGAATATGGGCCGTAACTTGGGGGGTATTGGTTCTGCCATTGATTATTATATGAACCAAAATTTTGCAAGGGGTCCTAAGGCATACCTTGTCTTGGGGCCCATGGCCTGCGCTGAGCAACAAAGAACACCTCTTCCTCTCCTTCAATAGTTTTTAACTTGGTAGGAAGATGGTGCACCTCCAAATTGGCCACTGATTTGCATCTACAGTCCCTCTTCCTCTGTCTGTAGTGAGGGAAATATTCAGCCAACATCACATCAAATTTTTCTTTCTTCCTTCTAGCTTGCATTGTGTCTAGCTGAGTAGCTACATCATTGATGATGTCTTGCTTGAAGTTGGACAACAGATTAGAGAGTTCTCCTTTTGATATGCCTGAGCCACTTCCTTTGGCAACAGAGGGTCTGAATCCCCTGCCTTTCTTTACACTTTCCCTAGAGTAATTGAGACATATTGTCTTGATGTCATCCCAATTACTTTGGGTAATATCTCCTCCAGCCATGAGGTCTAGTGCTTCCATGCAGGTGTCATTGACTCCCCTTAGAAAGAGAAGTTTTTTAGACTCCTCATTTAGCGCGTGCTGAGTATTTTTCTGCACACTAAACAAAAACCTGGAGACATAGTCCTCCAAGGTTTCATCCTCCTTTTGTGCCATCTTGAAGAGGTCATCCCCTCTCATATCATTTCCCCTACAATATTCCTTATACTTTCCTAAGAACAATTCCTTCAATTCATCCCAAGTGGCTGCTGCATTGCCTCCTAATCCCATGAACCATCTTAAGGCTGACTCCTTTAAGGTAGAAGGAAACAATTTCATCTTATGGGCATCAGTAGTATAATCATAACTCCTACATAGGATGTCAAATTCAAACAAAAAGGTATGAGGGTCTTTTGTAATCAGGCCATAGAATTTTGGAAGCAATGAAGCAGGGATATTTTTGAGATTATTATTGTCATGGAACTCAGGGAGTGGAAAGGGAAAAGTAGGCACTACCATCCTTGGTGGTGGTCTTGGGTTAGCTCCTGGCTGGTAGACAACAATGGCTAGTGGATTGTTATGGGGATGCTGGTTATTGAGGGTATGCAGGTTATTCAACTGTGATGCGAGTAAATCAATATTATCAGGTATATCAAATAGGTTCAAACTGATCTCTAAGGAAGAAGAAGAGGAAATGACAAGGTCCTGTCTGGCATCCAAATATGGTTCTTCTGGGACAATTTCTGGGTCAATCTCTGGGTTATTTTCTTGGATATCTAAATTTCTAGGAAGGAATCTTCCAAATTGGTCTCTTCTTCTATGCATATAATAGAGTTAACTGAAATGAAGAATTTCTAAAATTTTGAATGCTAAAACTATTGCTAAAAATGGTTAGGACAGGTTCTCAGCTTGACACCATCCCCGACAACGGCGCCAAAAATGGTCGCACCCACAAAAGGATATAGAAGTCACAACAAATCCTAACTTGGGAATTGGACATTTCAGTAGGTGACTAACATCTTCTCATGGTTGTTTATTTATTTGTCAAACCGAGGAAGGTATACTTGAAATGGAGTGGCACTGTATGTGCACTAAGAACTGGTTTTAGCCATAACTTTCTAGAAGTAAATGCTTGAAAGGAAGTCTAATTCTGATGCAGGGACATGAAGTAAAGTCTTACTAACTTAAGCATCACTTAACTAGAGCAGGAATCACAATAACAATTACTGGAAAATAAAAACCATGAACTGGCCTTATGCTATAGGAACAGACACAGGGATGGATTCCTTATGCTGCAGGAATAGTTTAAGACTGAGTTTGCATCAAAGCTTATGGAAATGGAATTCTAACAGATAAATAACATAAAGCAAATAGCTAACTACAGATACTTACTAAGTGGGCCCCCTTAGCAAGCATCAACCAATTACGCAAGAATAGAACTCAAAACTTCATCAATTCTTATTCATACTTCTGAATCTCATACATGGCTGTTGCTTGTAAGAAACTTAATACAAAGCTCTGTTCTTCATTATAACAATAAACAATTACAATCTATTGTATCTTATAAGTTGTTGAATAGTCGGCACTTTGTATTATATTTGAAATTGAATGGTTCGGATTCATCCTAACCAACTATATAGAAAGTATAAACTGTATAAATAAATTTGAGAAAATCATTCTTTAAAGAGAGACAATGGAATATTCTAAATGTTGAGATAAATGCCATGCTATAAATGATCCCAATTTAAGAATTATTCTTTATTTAACTAAAGGAGTTAATACTTAATATGATGAAATAAGGAATTTCATTTAATGGTAGAAATAACTAGCCTGGGAAGGAATTCAGGGATTCGATAATCAAGAAAATGAAAATTGTCTGAATTAACAGAAGTAAATGATCTTTGCGAAAAAACTATTTATGATAGAAAAAAAGAGTCATCTTATATAATGTTGTTATGATAGAAAAAAAGAGTCTTCTATATAAATATTTTTATGATAGAAAAAAAGAGTCATCTTATATAATGTTGTTATGATAGAAAAAACGAGTCATCTATATAAATGTTGTTATGATAGAAAAGATAAATGTTTTTATGATAGAAAAAAAGAGTCATCTATATAAATATTGTTATGATAGAAAAATACATTAATGTAGATAAATTTTGTTATGATAGAAAAAGAAATTAATGTAGATAAATGTTGTTATGATAGAAAAATAGAATCATCTTATATAATGTTGTCCTATTACGAGGGATAATTCCATTCATTTTTTCAAATTGGAGTTGCCAAAATAGTCATGATCATGCTACACTCTAGAATGACGAACCATTATCGGTTTGTTTGAACGTATTTTGAACTTTTGGTACTCTGGTCTATATTAGGTCTTATAGAGAGGTTTTCATTCTATTTTTTGGAAGAATCAATACTAACAATGGTCAAAATATTGACTACTCTCTAGTCTAAAACTCTTTTGATCAACCTTGTTCACTCGCGCAGGAGGAACCTTTATTTAAAGAGAAATGGCTAACTAACTAATCAACTAACAAAGGAAGACGCAGGTATAAATGCCGCTTGAGATGGAGGAACATACTTCATAAATGTGAGTCTATCCGCTCAACTGTCTCAAAGGAAATTTAGAGCTCCACTCCTCCTAGATCGATGATTCATTTGGTTTCTTCCCAAAGACTCAGACAAAAGAATTCTTGCTTGAACGACTCCTTCACTGGTGTGTTGAAGACGGTTTTTTTCTGCGAGTTCTGTTGTGTATTGACTTGTTCATATCAACTTCAACAACCTATAGAACACATGGCAACAGAGGCAAAAAAAAACATGCACTCATAATAGCACGACATTCTTCATTAATCACATGCATTCAATTCATCTTACTTATTCAAACACTACATACATCGCATCAGTGAATTGGGAAGTCAAAGTAGGGTAATGATCATAGATAGGCTAAGATATTTATGCATCAAGAGTATAGGATTGCTTATCATCAAATACTACCCATAAACATTAAAATTTTGTAACCATAGAGTTTAAAACATTCATAAAAAGAGAGCAAGAGTTTCTAAAACTTATAATCATGACATCCAAATTATAGCCATATTATGGGCTCATCACCTATCCTACCCAATGTTATTTGAACCTTGAAGCATTATCCAAATGAGAATCCTCTATTAAAACACATTATCTTATTACAAGATAATCCTTGGCATCTTTTGCATGCTTACCATATCCATGCATCCATACACCTATCTAAGAATCCACCCATGGAATTCCATACATTGCTAGACACTGGGGGTAGATATTTGCATCTTGCTTCAGGAATAATCTTGATATATCCTCCAATTTATATGGTGATCTGAACATTGGAAAATGTGAAATCAAATTGGTCAAGCATTTGTGAGCCAAAAACCAAATCACTAGCCCATGGCATATTTTGACAAGATGATGTTCCTTATCAAACTTTATCTTTTGTCAAACATCAATCCAAAAAATCAATATCAGTTGCATCTAATGTGTACTTCAACATCACATCAAGTCATTCAAACAAATTTTGTTCCAAGCCAAGCTTCAAAATCCTAATCAATAAAATCCAATCAATCCATCATCATCTCAAGATATCCTTCCCAGTCCTTGTGCTGCTTAACACTATCCTTACATTGTTGTGGATCCTCAACAATGCTATCATCATCAATCCATCAATTCTCAATCCTGATGTTGCTTAACACTATCCTTGGATTGTTGTGTATCCTCAACAATGTTATCATCATCAATCCATTGATCCGGTCAATCAACCTTAGATTGGTTTCCAACAAAATCCCAAAATAGAGCATTGATATCATCACATATCCATATCCAAATCATCAAAATCATGCAAAAATCCAAAACATCAAAACATATCAAAAATCCAAAAACATGTCAAAAAGTCAAAAAAACGTAAAAAAAATGGTGTCTGAACTATGTTGTCTCTGAGCTTGAACGTAGGGAAGTCTAATATTTGATCGGCCCCCGAGACACAAAATCCAAAAATATTCATAAAAAACCAAAAAAATTGGAAAATCTTAAAATAAAAACAGCCTCAAAACAATTCAAAATCACCAAAAATATCCAAATATTTGAAGAAAACCCAAAATGGTGCATCCATCTCATCTTGATTTCACTCACAATAATCATCACTCATAATAAATAAATCATCATTTTCATCCTTTGGTAAGTCAGTTAGAAGCAAGTCTAGCAGGTTCAAAAGTGAACACCTAATCATCAAAAGTCTCAAGTCTAGGTCAGTAAGTTAGCAAGTTAATCAACTCGGAGTATCAATAGCTTATCATCCAATCAATCTTATCATCACTTGATCACAACATGTCCTAGGATGCATCCTTCCTACAATGCACATCAACATCAAGTATCATCATAGTTTCGTCTTGGCTAGCAGTATGGAGAACATTAGCTTGTTTGTTTACTTTATCTTTTCTTTTGATTCATCTTATTGTGCTCATTCCAATGACCTCTCGATGATGTCTAAAAATAAATATTTAGAGATAAAGGAATGGGGCAAATATCATTATCTTTTTATCTGCTATGCTTCTTGGATATTCTTGTAAAATACCTTCGTCATGCATGCTTTGTTTGGTTTTTAGAGAGGGTGTTTTAGGTGTCTTGTTGACCACATAGGAAGGCTTTCTTTTCTATGTTTTGGTCTGAGATGTTTAGAATATCTGACCTACATCCTGAATAAGGTTTTTTATGTCAAGTGTGAACAAGAATACTCCTATGTGATTTTCGAGTCAAAGTCCATCACACTAGGTACAACGCCATCCTAGTTCTCTATACCTTGATGCATCGTACCTACATGTATTATCAAACATAAATTAATTGGCCCTTTTAAAATCCCAACTCCGTGTAAGAAAATCATCACCATCATCATTAATAACATAGGCTTGTTGATCCTCTTCTCATCATTCTTTTCTTCTTATTCTTCTATATTTACTAACATTTCTATCCAAAATTGGTGTGTTGTATCAAAATATACACGAGGCTACCCATGGCCGATGACTATCTATATATCATCAAAATTGTCTACATCAAATATCTGATCTTTCTAAAGAATTATCTTTCATCCTCTAATCAATAGAACCACTCCTCTCACATTTTATCATGATCTCAATTGGAAAATCAAACATTTTCGCTCGATCTCTCGAGGGGGCAGTATACTGGCATAATCCTTCTCACTGGGGCAGCAGTGGGGCATCCAAAATAAAATGACAAATTTTTGAATTTTGATCACAATAATTATTCTTTTAACCAACGCAACAAGTGCATTGCTTCAAAGAGGGGAAAAATATAGACATGGAAAATATACCGACACACTTGGCATCATTTCAACTTGAATCATCTTCTTAGCTTGTCATCACTTTTCATCCCTTAATTGAATAAATCATTATTTATCTGATTAAGTCATTCTCTCTTGTTAATTAAATTAGTTAGCCTGATTTAATTAACCCTATGTCTCTATTTAATTAAATAGTCCATTTTATTTAATTAAATCCCTAAATTTATCCAGTTAAATTAAATAAAATAAATTAAACCTTATTTAATTTAATCTAACATCATCCCCTTTTAGTTAAATAAATCAAAATCTTTATTTAATTAAATCCTAAACCATTTTCTTCTCAAGTTTGATTTAAATAAAATCACAAAATCTAAATCAAATTTGTCACATCATCTAATCTCTTATTAAATTGATCAAATCTTGATTAATTTAATCCAAATCTCTTAATTTCTCTAGATTTTGCCACTTGCACATGAAAATAAATTTAATTAATTAATTAAATCCCTATTTTCTCTCAACATGGCATATTTAAAGGAATATTCCTCTAAGTTTGAAAATCCCTCCAAGTGGATTTGTACATCCAACAAGACACTCATTCTCTCTTACATGTCCTTGTGCATTGAGCCAAGTGGCATTTAAGTCATTTTCTTTCCCTCTTCAACAAGTCATTTCTTAAATTTGAAATTCCACCTAATATAATTTATTAGCTCATTCATCCAAATGTGCACAACCTTCTTCCATTCACATCTTGACAAGTGGCACTTGGCCATTGGATGTTGAATGATCCCACATTAATCCATTTTGCCTCTCTTTCTCTCAATCACATCTATAAATAAGAGGCTTTCTTTCTCATTTGATCATCCACAACTTAGAGAAAAGTTACTCTCCTCACATTGAGAGCTAATTTTATCCATTTCATTTCAAGTGTTCATCATTTTATGATTTCATAGCTAGGTTATGCCAAAAAATCATCAAGGATCTTCAACCATCATCAAATCATCAAAGAGCTTACAAAGGAGTTGGGAAAGGGGCAATTTCTACACATAATTGACACCAATTCCCCCATGGGATTGAGGATTTGCGTACTTAATTAGGATTTAATTGGATTCTTGTCTTGTTCTTCATATTTTCCTATTTTGAGCATTGCTAATGAATTTCATTGGGAATCCTTGTTCTTACTTGCATATGAATCTAATTATGTGTTTGTTTCTCATGTTTGTGTAGGTCTAGGATTGAGGTTCATAGGTGGTAGCTAGTGAAACCATCAATAAATGAGTAGATCTCTCTTCTAACTGTTGATTCCAATATTAATTTGGTGAAAGGTGTAAGAAAAGGGTCATGGATGCAAGATTTATTAACTTCCATAAAATCAACACATATTCTTACCTCACCTATATTTTTTTTTATATAACCATAGTGATTGTCCATTCTGTATCTTCTACTAGTTTGATTATGAATGCTTCAAGAATTTTATCTATGTTAGCATATTATTGTCATTGATGTCAAAAGGGTATCAAGAATATGATGGAACTCATCTTGTATTGAGAGAGTGCTAGCATTGATGTCAAAATATTGTCATTAATGTCTAAGGAAAATTTTGGATCTAGTTCTAGAAGATGGAATGTAGGTTGTCGGAGTTTCTCAAAATATTTCTTTGATTGTTATGCAATTTTGTCATGATATTGCAATGAATTCTTCTAGTGTTCATGAGATATATCAAAGGGAAAATTTGATATGGATTTTTTGAGAGCAACTGAGAAATTTGTTTTGCAGGTCCAGAGGCTGAAGGCTATAATCATAATTGGTATACTTATGCTCTCGGCCTGAATTAGGGTTTTGCAGTTAAACCCTAGTATGTTGCAGTCATAGTACCTTTATAGATTTTCTAATTTTTCATTGAATACTTGAAGGTTTTAGGTCATTTAAGTTATAACTTATGCCCTTTAAGTTTGTTTAGTGACCAACCCCTTCACCTAGTCATCCGGTTGGTATTTTTGGTATGTTCCCTTGGAGATTGAACAATGTGCATTCAAAGTTTGTAGATCTTATGGCTACCACTAGATATCACACATCACACAAAGCACTTTGAAGTTTTCCTTAAGTTCAGTGATGAGTGATGGAAGTCATTCAATGGTCGCGATCAAGTTGATCGAATGATGCTCACTAGACCGCTATGTTTATGGTGGGTCTCAGTTGAGCCTCGCGGTGAAGTAGGGATTGGTTAAGATCAAATAGGTGTTGATCGAATGGAACACAATGATGGAGAATAGTTCCTTGATGGGACCAATGACATGTGGCATCATATCGCCCGATTGCTTCACATCGCTATTGTGAAGTGAAGAGTTTGAAGTTTTTGGTGATGAGCAATGATAGTGGAAGGTGGAAAAAACAAGGATAGGTGTTTGAAGGTTATTGCATCATTGTGTGTTAGTGTATCATGCTTACACATCCTTGAAACAAAAATATTTTAGCGATATGTGATGGATGATAGAGATTCAAAGGAGATGAGTGAATGGTGGTCACTGCATCGTGAAAATGGAGCAGATGTTCTTAGTGTTTTGGAAATATATGATGGGTGTGATTTCAATGGAAGTGAGATCAATGGAGGAGATTTAAAGAAAATTTATTGAGAGGTCACGTTTTAAAGCTACGACAGTGAATGGAGATCACAAGATCATGGTGCGAAGGTAGGAGATCAACAGTTCAAATTTGAAAGTGAAGATCGAGAACAACTAAGTTTGTGTAAACAAGGTTTTACCTATGAACTGACATGGATGAGAAAATTAAATGTTCTATCCACATCAATGACCATTATAATGTGATTTGATGCATAGAGTAGTGACACAAATGGCCACAAAGGAAATGATTAATATCAAATTGAATAATTAGATGAATACATTAATTGCATATCTGATCCTAGAGTTTGACAGAGAAGGAATGAGGGAAAGTTCTCTGCACTAGAATTTAATGTCATGTATCTCAATACAACTATATGATAGAGGAGAAGACATTCTAAACCCTAACAAAATATCTAGAGGATGGAGAATTATGAGATAATGATCATCGGTTAGCTACACACAAAAGACATTAGAATATTGTCCAAGGGGTGTAGCTGAATGTAGTAGTGAGAAGTGTGCATAGTGCATAAGTGATTCTGAGCTCCAGAGGTGGAAAAAGAATGCACTAAAAATAAAAGGAGAGTTGTAGAAGTGTATGGTGGTACATTGAGGAGGACTAACAATGGACTAAAGAAGAGGGAGAAGAATAGAACTGAACCAGTGAGGTGCAGAGTAGAGAAGAAAGTTGTTGAGGCAAAAAAACATGGTTGAGCAATTACAGAGTAAGTTGTAACATTGATTGGAGTTCTCTAAGAAAAAATTGTAATCATCTTTTATGTTGTAAATCTGATAGGTTGGTGCCACTAGATAACTGAGTTGGTGCTCAATGTAGGGGATTGGTGTCTCCTTAGGGTTGAATCCCTTAAAAGTTGTAATAAAAAATATATTTGTGAGGCTAGATTAGGACAGTAGCTCCTAGTAGTATTTTCTCATCATGGTTTTTCCCATCTTGGGTTTTCTATGTATACTATGTGTTATGTGATGCTTGATTGTGTGCTTGTTTGTATTTTATAATTCATATTTCAATCTGTAGACTAAGTTTTTTAGAGACCTTAGTATATACTGATTCACCCCCTCTTAGTAGATTGTTGTGTTCTAAGAATTGGTATCAGAGCTCTAAGTTCCCTAAGAGAAGCTTTGTTGGAAATTGAAGATTGCATAAAATTTTTATCATTAATTTCAACAAGTTGTCATTGATGTCAACATAGTACTGTATGTATGACTCATTTACCGGAAGTTATTTCCCATTGAAGATGATTGTTATATGTGGTCCAGTGTGTTGGTTTTTAGGTTCGATTCCTACCATGTGACAAACTATGATTCAAATATTTGAAGATCTTGTCTAACTTAGCATGTGAAATACTTTATGGATGTTTGGCCAACCTAATTGATGAATATGATACACATATATATGAATATGTGTCTCTCTGGAACATATAGTGATGCGAGGTTATGCAAGAAGGATATAGAGATAGAAAAGAGTACGAATATAGTAAATCGGAATAAGAAATACAAGCAAAGACAATAAGTGCATGATCAAAGTAGAACTATTGAGCGATTATTGATATACAATACTACCTTTACAGAGCTTCATCTGGAACTGAATTCAACACAAAAAAGGTGTAATTAATTAGTTCAATTTTGGCGGTAAGTCATTTCTTTTGTTCTCTGGCAGTGAGCCAGCTGGATTGTAGTCTTGTGGATAGTGAGTCCTTATCTCAGGTAGTGAGCCTTATTCTAGGCAACGAGCCTTACTTCAGGAAGTGAGCCTTTTTGTAATCGGTTTTGATATTCTTAGTGTGAGTTAATCCTCACTATGGTTTTTCCCTCATTGGGTTTGTTTATGTGATGACATTCAGTTTTTGCATTCATTAATAAATAATTTATGTTGTATGTGGATTTAGTTCTAGTAAAAGGGTCAAGGAATTTAAATTTGGTGACAATTGATTCACCCCCCCTCTCATTTTTCTTGTTTAACAATTTTCATCAGAGCAAGGTCCTTTGGAATAAGTCTAATAGCTTGAACGAGATCTTGGCAGGTTGAACTAAATGATGAAGGGATCTGACTTAGATGAAGAATTAAGAACAATGACCTCAGGGTCTGAGAATGAATATTTGAAAGAAAATGTCAAGAAAGTTGGTGAATGTATTCAAAAACTAAGAAATAAAATTAAAAAATTTAAGTTGAAGCATAAAGAAGTTTATCAAGAACTAAAAGAAGAAAATGGGACTAACAAAAATCTAAGGATGAAACTTGAAGAAAGAAAAAGAGGAAGAGAATATGAAATTGGAAATTGAGCAAAGAAAATAAGCTATCAATCAAAATACAAAAAATGTGACAAGCTCGAACAGGAAGTAGTAACTCTTAAATCTGATTTGGAAAAGGAAAAATGTTTTGAAGACAAATTCAAGATAAGTTCAAGATTACTTGATGAATTGATTTCATCTCAGAAGCCTACAAAGGATAAAAGTGGTTTAGGACTTGAAGATGGACAAATTTGAAAGACTAATCCAAGTTTCAACAAAATGAATAGTCAAAGGAAATGTAGTACTTATCAATGTAAGAATAGAAGGATCTATACCAAAAGGATACCTAACCGATAGCCTTATAATCAAAGGTACCCATCTTTTAATGGATTTTGTCACTCATGCAATAAATTTAGATATAGAGCAAAAAAATGTAGAATTATAATGAATTAGAATATATTAAGTCAAAATTTTGGATTCTTTGTTGGACAATATTATGTGTGCAACAAGTTTGGGCATAAATCTATCGAATGTAGAAGTTAGATAATGATGAACAGATTCAATACCAATAGAAGATTTCATTCATTCCAAGGTTATTGTTACATGTGCAATATTTTTGGACACAAGGCTAATCATTGTAGAACAAAGATGAATAAAAACTCTCATGATCAAAGATTTGTTGTGTGCCACTCTTGCAACAAACCAAGACATTTTTCAAAATTTTGTAAGAACAAATTTGGGAAGAAACTGAATATAGAATAGAAGGAAAATTTTATAAACAAGGTAAATCTAGAAGACGTGAGGAGAGAAATGGAAAAGATTTGGAGAAAGAAAGAAGAACTTGAGAACAAGGAAAAATCATATAATATTGTATTTACATCCGATGCAGATGCCCCTTTTATGAACTAAATCCAGTAATGGATTCAGGGGGAGCAGTCACGAAAAAATATAACCCCTGATATAAGAGGTGTCATATGATGAAACAAGGATATGTGATGGAAAATTTCATTCTGAAGGAAATGGAGAAAATTCTGGTAGAAAATAAGTAATATAAAAGATTTGTGGAGCCCTTTTCTTACAGTGCATTTCACAATATGACTGACAGATTGGGGAAAGAAGGAATTGATAGACTAAAGTATGGATGATTATGTCATGAGCAATAAATTATCCTTTATGATGAAACCCTAAAAGTGATAAGTTAAAATAGGGAAGATTGAGTAGTCACTTTCATTTTTGAAGTGAACGAGCTGAGAAGTAAAAGAGTTAGGTTTTTAGCAAGTGAAAGTACATAGAACAAGGTTGAAGCAATGGAGCCAAAGGAAATGGTGATATTTAATCTGCGTAGCAACAAATTATAGAAATTGAGTAAGTTATAGATTGAGGAATTTTATCATGAAAATATTAGGAATCTCAAGACTTTTCTTTCAGTTGAGCAAATGCAAATGATCAAGATTCTAGGGCACAAGGGTTTAGAAATTTGGAGTGAATTTCCATACTTTTCAAATGTGGAAATTGTTCAGGCTATTTTAAGTAGAATCCAAGGTGATCAAATAATCTTTTACAAAGCCTATGAAATCATGAAAGAAGCAATTGCAACAATAACAAGATTATGCAATAATGGACCTATTCTAGTCAAGAAGTCTGTAAAGAACAAATAGGTTAAAGCCCTAACTGGGGTAATAGGAGATCAAAGGGAACTTATAATTCACACCATAATCAACCCAATAATAAGGTATGTGGCATATGACATCTCATATAAGATTTATTTCAGGAATAGGGAAGGTTCTACCTCAGCGATTGCCATTTATGTTGCACATCAAATGGTTAAGAATAAGGAAGATTTTGACTTGTGTGAGTTGCTGAGAAATCAATTAATGGAAAATATAACAATGAAAAAGAATAAAAATTATCCTTTTTGCTTTGGATCTCTAGTTATATGCTTGATGATGTATTTTTTGAATTCATTACCATTGAAAGAAAATATTGTGTAGAAGTTAGCTATACCTATTGGGAAGTAAGTTTATTGACATTTGAACTGTCTAGCTGAAAAAGAAAAGGTTTGTAAAGAATATTTTAAAATCAAAATGAATGTATGGAATTATAGTGAGGTTTCCAGTTCGGTTATGATGTTTGAGGTAAGATTCTCCTTCAGAAAGAATAAAACAAGAAGAATCAGTTCATGTTCCCCTCTAGAAATAAAGAAGTAGAAGACAGAGGAAAAGGGAGAAGAAAAGGAGAAAAAAATTACAGAAGCATTTGATTTGGTATCCACAAATGATGATGAAGAAGATGTTACTAAAGAAAAAGTGTTAAAAATTCTTGAGCAACCTTATGGATTGAAGAAGATTGGAGATATATGGTTGTCCCGACCTTCATATGAATATGATGCAATTATAGATGCTCTGACCATTTACATAATTTATAATGATATTGATCTAAGCGAATTGACAAATATTTTATCAGAAGTATTGATTGAGTAGATTGAAGATAGACTAAAGGAACAATCACTCGATGAAATAAAAAAAGAGATGAAATTCAATTGGCTATGAAAGAAAGATGTTGAAATGCACAAAAGAAGTTGACTGCGAGTATAAATGAATTGAAAGCATGCATCAAGAGTGTAAACAGTGTGTATAGGTATTGTCTCTGGTGGCTTACTGCTATTGGTAAATATGAAACAAAAATTGATTCTATTGAGCATGAATTGAACTCTATTGGAAAAATATATGATGTTCTTAATGACAAGGATGGAACACAAAATAAAATGATTAATTCCTTACAATCTGATCTTGCAATCATCATGGTAAAGAGGGATAGTATTGTGAAGACCTTTTGGAAAGTCAAAGAGATAATTGAATTAAGATTGGAACAACTTTCTAGTATCGTGGTGGATGTTGAGAAAAATGCACATAATATTGCTATTCTGGATACTCTTCTAGAAACAATTTATTCAATAGAAAAGAACAATTGTATTTGTCTACTCATAAGGTTGGTAGTGGTTTACTAGAAGACATGTCTTCTGAAACTGAAAGAAAAATACAAGGAAATATT